>NNCF01129770.1:33419-50100 GCA_002313205.1 Laupala kohalensis | reverse complement strand
GGGAATTATATAGAACGATTCCCGAATGATAAGGTCCTTTTTGGCAAAGAGTGGTTGACACTCTAGGGGGATGAATATTACTACTATTGCGAGTATTGTGTTCGTGAACGAGACTGTTTCGTTTAAAGCAAGGGTGGCACTTCAGTAATTCGGTCTTAACAAACACGACCGTTTCATAAATATAAATGCAGGGAAGTGTTAAGATATTTAATTCCTTGAATAAAGGTTTACAAGAGTTTAATGATTGAATTTGCAAATAAGCTCGAAGAGAGCTTGTGATTAAAGGGTTACAATGTGGTCCTCGTAGGCAACTGATTACATATTTACGTTAAATGCCCTCATCGGGGCGAGAGACCAACATATTGTATTAACATGCCTTAAGGGCTCGTACAGGACGACAAAGTCCATTAGATTGTTAAAAGTGCTTCTTATTTACCGTCAAGCAGAATGTCGTCAAAGCTAGTTGCTCCCCGTCAGCTATGGTGAGCGGCGCAGGACGCTCCCAGCGTCCAGCGGTATACACGTCACGTCACATCCTCGAAAAGACAAGTTCAGACCGGAAGATCGTTGGTAGGGGTGGTCTCCTGCTTAAGTAACCTCGAGGGGTGTCGGGATCGGTGTGTATTTTCCCGAGAGCGCAACGACCCAATAGAACTCGCCTTTTTAGGGGTGGGAACTCCACGTGGATATTTGAATGTATTGAAGAGTTCTTCATGGTAGGAGAAGATTTTGGAAAGGGAATGGTTGCACAAAACTCTACGGTACTTTGTGGAGAGGGTAGGGCGTTGACTCATGCATTCAGATACATTTGGTGGAAAGGTGGGGGCGCCTGAGTGCGTACATTGCGTCTAATCTAATTGAGAAATAAGTGGTGCCCACGTACCTGGGAATCTGCGCAGCAATAGCCCGGACGCAGCTACCGGAAGAAATATTATCGTTATGAAGAGACAACGCCATTTCATGAAAGGGGTCTTTTAGATAGGCGCACTGGATGTGAGGTCGTGGGGACTCGTGATTTAAACAACCGCCTTTGCATAATGTCAGCTCTGCGTAATGTCATAAACTTTTGCGTAAATGTCAACTCTGTGACAGAATAAGTATTTCATTTTTCAAATTCATAATATAAATTTTAATAAAAAAGTTGACTGTATGCACTACAACGCCATCTCGCAGGAGCCGCGTCGGTCGAATTTTCGTTTCAGAGGCATGACGCGTCGGCACCATTTCATTAAAATTCTTGTAAAATCCAAAATATTTGTCGAAATTTTGCGATTTAAAGATTTTTCTATCTTTGACAAATGCACAAAAAAATTAATCCATTAAATTTCATTATGATTGTTTTTTTTTCGTTATTAAATTACTCTCTTAATTTAAAAGTATTTTAACAATTCTATTTTTAATAATATTCTTTCAGTAATTAGGGTTAATTTTTGTAGATGGACAAAAGCAATCACGGATTTCTTTGTATAACTTTGAGGCAAATAATATTGCTATTCATAGTTGTCACCTATCTCTAACCGTTTATACAGCGTAAGCAAATATAACTTCTTTTTTTTTCGATTTTGTCGACATTTATTGTAAAAAACCATTCCTATCCTTTTTATTACAAATTTCAAAAGAAAAGGTGGTCTATGTTCATCCTCAACATCAAAAGCATCAATTTTATCACCATCGCTTCTGTGGTTTAATCGTGATCAGGTAGCAAACAGACAGGCACTCTTTCGTGTCACGCATTTCTATATTAGTGTGGACTACTCATGGACTTCGTTTGTAACAGACTAGCAGTAAATATAATTAAAAACTTCAGTTGTTTGTGTAAATATTACATATCTTAATTAAAACATTTCATTTTTATGACACAGAAAACGAACATTTTCTTCGTGTGAGAGTTTGAAATCTAAGATCATAACAACTTACAGGTTTTACTTTTCGTTGAGGGAGAAAAAATAAGTAACATACGTAGGCTAAGTTCAAGTTTGATGCATTGTTTAGAGCATTTTTAACAATTTGCTACGGAAAACCACTCTCTCAGTGAAGACAAATGAAATATCATGTTCCGCGTGTATCTCCGGTGGCCGAAGCCATCGGGATTTCTCAGTGTGTAGCCGTACTTTCCCTCTCGACTTCCTGAAACATATCTGTTAGTTTCCGACTCACTGTCAACGCATCCACTAAGCCACGTCGCATAATGCATCAGCCTCAACTGGTGTTTGGTCGCTATCAATCTCCGCTGTACGCTCTTGAACGAATCCTGAGTCTGCGCTGTGTCTCCGCGTGTGGTCTTCTTTGTTCCTTTGACAGCTTCCTCGTCGCTTCCTCAACGCACGTCTCCTTTTCGCTCTTGTCGGTCTTTCGGTCGCGCATCAAAGGAATCAAATAAGGCAAATATTTGTGCGAACCGTCCACACTAGGTTTGTCGTGTTTCACCCAGTAGAGCGAAGCGCGTGATCGAGGTTTGTTGATGTTAATAACATAGTGCAAATAATATTTTAAAAAACTCGCTTGACTCGCGTGAAGTGCACAAGAGATTCATGTAAAAACATGGTGGTCGAGCACGACTGTTTCGTGATTGTGCATCAAACCCAGGAAAAAGGGAAATATCGTTCTCAGATATCCGGTAACCTATAGATAATAGTGGAGTAAAAAATAGTTCGGAAACTGTACTACAAATAAATGTTAACTTCCATCACTTTCGTGATTTAAAAAATGATCTTATTTTGTAAATAAGTGCTTTCTTCTTAAGACGCAATGTATTACATCATTAATTCTAATAGCAATTATTTCATGTATAAATGGTCGGAGTGAGGTTATGTTGTTTTTCTAACGTTGATATCACAACAAGTACTACACGTTACTCTGTTTATTGATTTATACCAATTTCAGATATTTTCATGATTTAATTCTACCAACGCTAGTACTACCTTATGATCAAATTTACGAGTCGGTATTATTTTGGGAATGAGTTCGGAGGCTCCGGAGCGGGGGACCGCGTAGGTACGCCACTGGTCACGAAAGCGACTATTTGATGTAAAAGATACAAGTTAATAACACAAGAGCAAGTGCACTGATGGCGACAGAATTTGTTTAAAGAACTGCCAACATAACGCGAAGTTACCCTAATTGTCGACGGCGAAGTAAACGTGATGGCTTCACTATTTCGAAGCCGTGCACCGACGTCAAAACCAGTGAGACTGGCAACGAACAAATTAATTTATTAATGATTTATTGTCAAGAGAGCTGCTACAAACTGGCCATGACACTGACGACAATGAACTACTTTTTAATAAACTCAGAGCGTTCCCCCATGTTTTTCTCTGAGTTGTATTTGTAGATGGGAAATGTGGGAAAAGTGCCATTGAAGCTCATGTACATGGAGTGATAGAAGTTAGGTGGTAGGTTATTGTTAGCTGGTTTCACCAACAACTTGGCCCACGTGGAGGGGTTAGTAGAAGTAGTTAAATTAAAGAGTTATTGATACTAGGAGGAGATGGATGGGGGAAGGAAAGTTTGCTTATCTGTAGTCACAGCTATACGAACTGGGACATTAATGTGAAAAGCTAAAAATTTTCTGACCCCACCCGGAATCGAACTCGGGACTACTTGGTGACGAGCGAAAACACTACCGCTGGGCTTTCTCTCGGTGAAGTTACATGACTTCAAATATGACATATTGAATTTTAGATAACGTAGGGAGGGATTTATTATCATTATTATCATTTTTTTCATGAACTTGTAATATGATACAGGTGAGGTGCCGGGTCCTCACCTCAAGCCGGAGAAAAACCCCATCCTGGCCCGGGTTTTTCTCCGGTTTTCCTTCGGGTAGAGGCGGATTTATCATACAGGTTCTCTAGGCTTTGTCTAGGGGCGGGTCTATTGTAACAATAAATCGTGAATTTAGTGTTATTTCAATTTTTAAGCACTATACTCAGAATAATCTATAGTTCGATAATAACTTACATGTAATTTTTTGCTTAAAATTACAAACATATTGACATTCTATTAGTATTATAACTCGCAGCTAACTTTTTATCTTATCTAGGAATTTTTGCTGAATTTTTTGAATCCGCCTCTGCCTTAGGGCCCTTGATCGGAATTGATGGGATGGTCCCTTGCTTGCTTCCGGAGAGTAAATTAGTTTTTTTCCCTCCACGTGGTCATACGCAGTTTGTACTGTTTTTTGACAATAAATTTATTATTATTATTATTATAAGCAATGTAACAAATTAAAAATATTCGGACTATTCTACCTGTGTTACGAATGGCTGCTTTCTCTAAAGTTAGAAAAAAAGATTATTGGAAGTAGAAACCGATTGATGCGCAGATGCAGACTGTGATGGATGACTCCTGTAGTGAACAGTTCATGAACTATATATACCCACCCCATATTCTATAAGCGAACAGTTCTTGTTTTCAAATCTTCATATTTTTTGATTTTATCATTGTAAGTAGTTTGTAGGTTGTGAGTGTTGGTTACTGCAATAACTATAATAAGTCTGTTTTCTTGAGTTTGTCTATTAGAATAATATCTGGTCTATTGTGGTGTTATCTGATTATTATTATTACTTATATAATCATGACAACTCGTATTAATTTTTTTATTATTAAAACACATGGAAAATAGCTCGATTAAACATTTTCCGATACCATTTGAAATATCGCAATGAGATATCGCAATGTTTTAAAAAGATCACGTCACTCATTTCATCAGTAGCGGGGAATTATGGGATATCTCAAACTCACAAAGTCTAAGACAATGTCGCATTGAGCTTATCCGTATAAATGACAGTCTAATAAAGATTTATTTCCTAAGATGTTCCGAGAAAGTTTCAATCTATTACACTTCCTCAAATGAAATCCATCTTCTCTTTATCTCCTCACTCGACATGACTGTCAAAATCAAATTCGTGTGGAATTACGAAAAAGTCGGAGCATTTGGTGGAAGTTCGTTCTTTACAGCATCTTTTAAGAGTGTGTTATCTTGGTCTCGGTTCATGGAAGACCATGCAAAAAGCAACTCTATTTCAAGACTCCCCACGTAATATGGTTTCCTAGTGGAACATGGAGATTGAACGTGTTGCCTTGTATATGGAAAGGAAGGTTAGCATTTGCGAGAAAAACACGAAACAAAAAAATTTTAAAAAATATTTTATGTAGAATTAAAACAATATTGTATTCAAAGTCACATTTACCAACATATAACGAAATACATACGACATCAGATGAACTGCGTAGTTCAATATATTTCGTTGAGATGAGCCACTAATTTGAACTACATTAATAATATTTGTATTGCTCCCTGAGGGAGGGGGGACTGTAACACCCCATACTGTAACCGAAATCTCCACGCTACTAGCCTCATGCACACTGGTGAATGATGGACCAGGAAAATGTGGGTTTCACCATCCACATATATAAATATGACAGAAAATCAACATATATTAAAAATAAACAAATTTACAGATATCTTCTTATACAAGGTTTTCTGAGACCCCCCCCCCTGCCACAGGTTCCACTCTCACTCACAAAACGCGAACATCATAGCAGCAGAGGTTTGAGAATCTTTGTTTCACTCTTTGGTATTACTAGGAAAACTTCATGAATCAGAAGCGACAAGTTTTGTTTACGACAAATGACTTCTCTTTCTTTCGAACAAAAGAAACAATTCAAAGCGAAAACAAAGATAGTTGATCGCATCACCAAACAATTTCTTCTCAAACAGTGGTTTCGAAAACGATTCATTGACAGTCGTTATTCCTTTTACATCGCGCAATACACCTAAAAAATTAAAAATTTAAAGTAGACCCATATGCGTGTATATTCACGTAGATACAGAAACACATTTTCACTCACAAATCAAGCGAGAAAAACCCCCACCCCTAGCACTGTAATTACGGCCCTCTTTTACATACGCGAAGCACTTTTCTTGTCGTTGTCACTTCATAATCCGCACGCGCGTCTAAACGTCATAGCGAATGGCGCGCGCCCTGCGCAGCCATCAACCATGACGCCAAAAAGTAATTTTCTTTATAATACCCTCATTTTTAATAATTGTTCATTTGTGAATAGCAGAAGGGATGTATTGCATTCAATAAAGTCGACTTTGCGAAACCATATATTGACGCGGACATTTCTCCAAAATACTCCGAAAAGATGTATATTTTTAAATTTTGGAGAATTTGATAACATTAACGAGTCAATGCAGGCGTGAGAAATCGATAACCATGAAGCCGCAAATCGCGAGAACGTATTTAAAGCATTCGGTTGAACGTTTCAGCCCTTTGGGAGTATGTTTTTGATTTATTTCAGTGAAATGGATTTGTTAACAAAATTCAATACTAGTCCATTTCTGATTAATCGACGGGATGTTTCGAATGCAATTTATTGTCTCAAATATGTTCCAAAATGACCGGAAAAGACGACTTTTTTTAAGTTCCGAAAGTATGGATGTGTGGGTGACGAACTTTGATGGAATTTAAACTTATTTCCTAAGGAGAAGGGTTGTTGATCGGGAAAGAATTGATTTGGTGATTTGACAGTAAGAGGTCGTATACCTGATGATGAAGTAACCCGATAGCATTCAATTATAATTGAATGATTATATATCAGTTAAGTATTAATGATCTGATGAACTCGGTGTAGAACTATACGCAATATACATTCTAATATATAAATGCGTAACGCGAAAGTGTGTGTGTGTCTGTCTGACTGTTTGCAACCTGATCACAATTAAACCACTGAACCGATCGTGATGAAATTTGGCCAAAGGAGATAGTTTAGATGACCTGGACGAACATAGGCTAACTTTTATTTTAAAAATATGTGGTAGGAGAGATAGAAATGGTTTTTGACAATAAATGATAAAATCGGGGGGAAAAGTGAGTTATATTTGCTTACGCTGCCTAAACGATCTGAAAGAGGTGACATCTATGAAAGGCATTATCTATGAAGGGTTTTACACAAGTGTCCGCAACACCATACCTATATAATCTATCTACAAATATTCGTGTAAATTATTGATAAAACATTATTAAAAATAAGTATGTTAAAATACATCAAATAAGGATAGTAATTTAAAAAGGAAAAAGTCAGTCATCAAATGTAATGTTATATTTGTTTTGTGCGTAAAGTAAAGATAAAAAAGTTCTTTGAATCGTAAAATTTTGAAGAATAGTTTAGATTTTACAAAAATTTTAATGAAATAGTGCAGCCATGTCATGCCTCGGAAGCGTGAATATGTTGGGGAACTTTTTTATAATTGGATACTTATACAGAAAGCAGAATACTTGGACATATAATTGCGAAGAACCAAAATTTTAGAGACTGAGATATTGCACTAGAAAGGTGCAAAAAACTATATTAAATTACATATGAATGGGGCGAAGTCCGCAGAAGACAATAAAGACATCCCAAGACCACCACAAAATGTCAGAAATGCTCAGTCCCTGGTCGAATTCATAGGATTTGCATTCGATGGACTTAAAGTATAAGAAGTGAACCAACTTATGACTCTGCACACGTGGGAAGTGTAGATATGAAAGATTCGTAAAGTTAACTTGACACTGGTAGTAAAAACTTCCGTAACTGAGCGTGAGGATGATATGCGATGTTCCAAGTTATCTCTTTAGCTAAGTAAATTACGTGGCTTAGTGGGTAGAGCGATGAGTGGTTGACTGGATAGCCGGGGTTCGAACCCCGGGGAGGTTGGGACTTTTCATCACACCTCCACATCCAGACAGACTCCCAGATTTACTCAGCCTGCTGTATAATGAGTACCAGGGCTATCCTGGGGTCACACCGTTCGGAGCGAGATGCTCACCACATCTCCTCCTCCTAGTGCCAAGGTCAAGTAAACGCGCAGCTCTACCCTTCGCGAACCCCTTGGGCACCTTCAGATCCTGTTCAGGGATCGTTTGAATTTAAGTAAATTACTAAGTAAAAAAAGAAAAAATATCTACAGCCTAAGGAACAAAATAAATTGCACTTCAAGCACCATTTAGAATTTCATGTATAATGAAGAGCACATAAAGAATAGTTATATAAAGAAAATGAGGATTTAAATTAAAACCAACAAAAAAAATATATTACAGAAAATAACCAAGAAAAAAACGTTCTTATTGGGAGGGATGACCCTGATGCTTTAATAACAAATTTTCGACATTTTGTATTAATTTAGCGAGGATTCATCTCAAATCTCCTCTGTCACTCACGTCCAGTCTGTTTCATTTTTGTAGTTAGAGCTGAAACATTTTTCTACCACATGTAAATAACGTTTTCACTATATTTCATAATATGGGATAAGTAACAGGTATGACATACTTATGAAATACATACAGTGTATGTGGATTATTCCATTCATGGGATTATTTCATTCAACCTACATAAATGAGATCCACTATCGTGGGCCTCCATTTTCATCTCATGGTCTCCCAATTTTGTTTTTTACTGACATGGACGTTTTGCAGATTGTATTTGACCACTGGAGCTCGATATGGACCTCTTTGGGTATCAGTGATTTATACCAAATCACTTGAAAGTCGCGAACATAGATTGTTTTCTGTATTTTATGAGGGATAATAACAGAGACTATACTGCAAAATGCTCAAGATACGAATGGAGAGCACGAATGACAAATGAAGTTTTTGGCGCGTATTAAGAAAAAACGCGAGCTGCTAACTACTATAAAGAAGAGAAAACTGTGCATATTAGGGACATATCATGCGAAATGAAGTATATCAATATATGCTATCAATAATCGAGGTAATAATTGAGAGACAGGGAGGAGTCGCAAGAAGGAGAAATTCGTGGTTGCGGAATGTGAAGCATTGGACAGAACTGCATGAAGTGCAGACCCTAACACACGCCCCAATGGATAGGGATGAAATGAAAATTGTAATCGCAAACATGCATTAGTGAATACGCATCTAAAGAAGAAGTATTACGGAGGAATGACTAGTGAAGCAGTAAATGATAAAGTGTAATTATATTTTTCTTCACCTCCACAATAATACGTAACAACAATCACGAAATTACATTAAAGTGTACTCAATTTGCGAGTAGACGTTAATATAATTTTATTATTGTTGTTCTTTAGCAGTGATGTTGAAATGTGTTTCTTAATATCCTCCGTCTTCGAGCGTTAACAAAGACATTTCCAAGCGTTAAGTCATCTATCAGAACTCTTACTGTTCTCGATCATAATTAAAAGTCTTATAATTGTTAAATCATTATTACAAATAATAATTTTAACTCAAAGCAGATTTGATAATATATTTCGATCTTACTGATATAATAGTCAAACAGTATGTTTGGAATTTGTTGGGAATTGCTCAGCATGTGCTTCTAGTTCGATATACGTAGAAAAATAACAAAACAATTCTGTTATTCTAAAAGAACTGTGAAAGTTACTATTTAGAATGCTTGAATGAGTCAGATATAACATGTTCATATTTTTATGTTGTATGTATAAATCAATCAAAGAAATCAGCAAAGCAATAAGTACTTATTCTGATTTCATCTTGAAAATCATATTCTCATGTCAAGTAAATGAAAGTATTGCAATTATAATCGATAGTTAAATAAAGTGCGACTTATGCAGGAAGTACTTATTTTTTTAAAAATACCAACTTTTAAATTAGGAAAGAAATGGAAGTTTTCTTTGAATAGCGTTGATTTTTCCGAAGTATTTTTTACGTGAAATGTATCCACTTGGTATATAATGACCTCCGTTCGGCGTATTCTGCGCACTCGCCAAAATCATTTTCCTCAATGCCCAGGTATGTTATTTTGTCGGTTTCATCACTCTGTATTTTTTCTTTTATTCATTTTTTATTGTTATTTTCTTTTCTTTATTTCAACAACAACAAACACATTTCTTTCGATACTTTTTTACTCCATTATTGTATATTTTCATATTATGTTTTTATTATTGTCATTTCATGTACATATATATTTTTCATTGTATGTTACTGACAATGGCTGCTATGCAGCCGAAAATCCTTTTTAACAAAACGACAATGAGCAACATAGAAACGTCTTTTAATTTATCATTCATCAAATGTATCTTTAAGTCAAGGGATATTTGAGAAAGATGTTTCACGTCTTGTCGAGGTGAGATGCATAAAATTAAACTTACAAATGTATCCCATCCTGACCCGGGTTTTTCTCCGTTTTTCCATCGGGTAGAGGCGGATTTCTTATACAGGTTTTCTAGTCTTTGTCTAGGGGCGTGTTTATTGTAACAATAAATCGTGAATTTAGTGTTTTTTCAACTGTTATGATTTTTAAACGCTATACTCAGAATAATCTATAGTTCGATAATAACTTGTACATGTAAATTTACAAACATATTGGCGTTAAATTACAAACATATTGACATTCTATTAGTATTATAACTCGTAGTTAACTTTTCATCTTATCTAGGAACGTTTGCGTAAATTTTTTTGAATCCGCCTCTGCCTTAGGGCCCTTGATCGGAATTGATGGGATGGTCCCTTGCTTGCTTCCGGAAAGTAAATTAGTTTAATGTTCTCCACGTGGTCATACATTGCAGTTTGTACTGTTTTTTTGACAATAAATTTATTGTTATTATTATTCTGCGTTTTCTCCTGTGTGTTATATCTAAACGGAAGATACTGTTTGGTATCGCCCTCTCACTCGCACCCTCGCTTCCAGTAGGGAAAAAAAACGGTATTTGAACGCAACTTGAGTTCCCCCGTGCCCGACACACTCAGAGATTCGTCTTCCACTTCGCCTCAGAGCTACAGAAGATCGCAGAGTCTATTTTTATGTAAGTCATGCTTGTAAAAACATGGCGACTAAGCGCAACTATTTCCTGATTCACGTACGTACGTGTGTCTTACATAAAAATAGACTCTGCGATATCGAACGAGTCAAGCGAGTTCCTGAATATTGTTTGTATTATTCTGAGTAATTGATAGATACAAATTAAATCGTGTTATTTTTTCATTAATATTCATTTTGTTGCGGTTTAAATTAATTAATTTAAGAAGAGAGGAATCGATCGTTCATCTAACGTCTCACGTCAAGACGGGTTGGAGCTGATTCTGGGGCGCAGTTAAGGTGGGACGACCACTCCAAGTTAGTCGAATCATTTAGATAATAATAAATAATAAATTTGTTGTCAAAAAACAGTACAAACTGCGTATGACCAAGTGGAGGACAATAAACTAATTTACTCTCCGGAAGCAAGCAAGGGACGTATTCCATCAATTCCGATCAAGGGCCCCAAGGCAGAGGCGGATTCAAAAAAATTTACGCAAACGTTCCTAGATAAGATAAAAAGTTAACTACGAGTTATAATACTAATAGAATGTCAATATGTTTGTAATTTAACACAAAAAATTTGCATGCACAAATTATTATCAAACTATTGATTATTCTGAGTATAGTGTTTAAAAATCATAAGAGTTGAAAAAACACTAAATTAACGATATATTGTTACAATAAAGATAGATGTACAATCGATTCTTTTCCTCTTCTCATAATTGTTTCAAAACACAACAGTGTGAATAATAACGAAGAAAACACAGGGTTTAGTTAGAATCTATTAGTTAAAAATACATTATAAACAATGTTCAGAAAATCGCTTGACTCACTTGAAATGCGTCTGAGCATGTACAAACACGGCGACCGAGCACATGGGTTCATGCATCTCATCACAGAAAAAAATAAATCGTTTACTCAAATATCCGGTATATATAGGTAAAGATGATGTAAAAAAATACTTTTATAGAAAATTTACTATAAGTCAATGTAAACTTCCATCATGTTCGTGATTTGAAATTCTTTGTAAATAAGTCTTTTCTCCATAAGACGCAATGTAATACACCATCAGTTATAATTACCATTATTGCATTTAAATGGCCAGTGGGAAATGTTTTTCAAGTTGGAATCACAGTTAACTACATGTCACTCTATTTGTTTATTTCAGATGTTTCTGTGATTCAATTCATTCTACGTTCGTGTGACCTTAAATGCTCGGGCTATATACCGAATCTTAGTGAGTCACATTCTAGTTTAGATTTATTTGTGTAAAGGGAACATAAATGTTGTCGTCTTTTAAAACCGGTAATAATAAATAATAAGAAAATTCATTTTCAAAAAAGCACTTACAAACTGGGTATGACCACGTGGACGACAATAAACTAATTTATTCTCCAGAAGCAAGCAAGGAACCATCCCATCAATTTTGAACAAAGGCCCTAAGGCAGAGGCTAGGGATTTAACATTTCAATATACTCCTTACGATAAAAAATATTTTGACACGTTTTATAGTGTTAACAAATACCAACAAATATTGGAAAGTATTGTTGTAACTATTAAATAACCATAAATTCGCTAATAAATAAATATTAATATTATTTTAATTTAATTTCAAGTATTTCAACTATTTCTTTATAAGATTCGCGTTTACTGAAATCAGGTTGCCAACTATTCACAAAACTTGGAAATATTCACCGAAGTATTTGTAGTAATATAATAATTAATTCTATTAACTTTTACTGTTAGACGTGGGCAATTATTTTCGGGTAATAAAACTTCGTAACAGTTTAAGATCAGAGTTTGATTCTTTTTTTGAAAAGGATTGCATGGTTTTCCGTCACTTGATATGCGGCTGTCATTCTCCTTGGAACAGGATTTTTCACGGGAATTTTTGTGAATTATTCTTATTTGCAAATGCCTCGTAAGTTACGAAAACGTCATTGCGTTCCTATTTACATTCGCTACGTTTTAGTAGATTTTTTTCCAATGTCAAATCGGTACTTTTGCCAGAATATACAAATAATATAAGCACATAGTAAGTTCCTCGATATAAGTCTACAGCAATTTAAATTCAAAGATTTAAAAACATTTTGCCTCATAAGGGTCTTAAAATTTCTCAACACTAAATTGGTAATGTTTCGATCTCTCCGTTTAAAAAATGCCCAGACGCTTTTACGGAAATAATACCTAAAAAATGTAAAAAAGATGCATAAGTACAATAATTTGTCGAGTGCATTGAGGTCGTATATGGTATTGAAATGTGATTTTCAAATGATATTATATATCTGGATTTATTTTACAGCAAAATAATCACCTGTTTATTTACATTATTTTCTTTTGTTGAGTTCATAACAGAAATGTCCCTCGACAGTATCAGGGGTATTCTGCAACAGACAAATATAATTGATTATATTTAAATTGTATATTGGGAAATTCATGCTTGCAGTAACAATCGCTGATTTTTTTTTTCGATTAGAACGACTAAACAGCTCACTTGAGAAAAAGTCTACACCTTCAATTTTTTGAGTTTTATTCACTTTTACTTTCAATATGTAGAAAAAAAGTATTTGGAATCGGTCGAAAAATAATTTCTGAATCTCTTCAGATCTATACGAATTATCTCCAGCAGAGTCTCTTTTTAAATTTCCAATGTCGTATGTGTGTGAAGAATATTTTTTACGATAATTTGCAAACAAATTAATAAAATTAAACTACATAACGAATTGACTTTAAAAGCTTTGAGTATAGAAACCTATTTCTAGGTTGATTTTCTTCCACTCCAGGATTTTTAAATTCTGAATTAAAAAAAAATGAAAATAGCCTTTTTTATTGTATACTACCTGACCCGACAGACGTTGTTCTGTCCAAATATCAATAACTTTTTTGTGATGTTTAAAAAGCTATTTATTTGTGTAAACAAAGTAAAAATGAGAAAGAGACTTATTTCTGTGTGATCATTGTAACTCTCATATTCTGTGTGATCATAGATATTCAATTTGAGGAGTACATTCAAAAATACACCAACGGGAAATTTAACATGAGAGATGAATTCTATCGGCAGTAAACCGCTGCAATTCTAGAAATGTGTGATGGGTCTGGAATGTATTTAATTAGCACCAAGCGGTTATGTTCCAACATTTGTCACAAATTAAGTCAGAGTTGCGTGTTAACTAAATCATTTATTTTCTTCCATTTATTTGAAATCACCATGAATTTCAAGGTGTTTTATTTACATTTCGATTTTGATCGTAAGACATTTAATTTAATTTATTTTAATTGCGAGACATTTATTTACATTTCTATTTAATTTAATTTTTATTTTATGAACCCTTAGAAATAACAAATACCCTGTACTTACCAATCCCAATGTTATATTCACACAACAAAGGAAATCCTGTAAAAGTAATTATAAAATATTAAAATGTAGCCCTCAACATAAAAGATAGGAGAGCGTAGAAAATATCCATACCTTCACTCTTCGAGACTCCTTCTCGTAGTCTATCTTTATGTTTTTTATTCTTTCAAGGTCTGCTGTCGTGTTGTCGGGGAACGAGAGAGAATAAAATTATTATGAAAAAAAACATTCACATTTTTTTTATTTTTTTCCATTTCGAATTGAAAATAGTTTTGTTTACATATAACTTACCAAAAAAAATGTCGTGCTGTAGAAATTAGTAACTATTTGAAGAAGAGTGAACGTGACTTTAAATTACTACAATAAATTGTTGTTTTTTTGTTTGTTTTTTCTTTCACGTATTTCGGACATATTATTTGACAGATTGTTCACCATAAAATATTATGTATAGTAACTGGGATATAATTAAACACACATAATCCTTTAAAGTTCCGTTGTAAATCACGAAGGGGATAATAAACTGACTTACTCTCTAGAAATAAGCTAGGAACCGTCACATCAATTCTGATACAGGACTCAACTTTTGGAGTTGATTTAAAATTTATAGAAGAAATTATTTTATATATTGTACCAATAGCGTTATTATGCAATGCCATATTTATTCAAAGAATCAAGAAATAGTTTTTCAACGCACGAACACTTTGTCTTATTATATTTAATTTGCATTAATAATTATTGAGATGTATTGGTTAATTAATCCGCAACAAATTTATGAAAACTTTTTTTGTGCATTGTTTTTTATTTAAATATGAAATGACAAAGGTAAAACTAATTTTTCTTGCATTTTAAATATATTTTGGATAGGAGAAATTATTTGTGTATATCACTGTGTGTAATTACGTGAACGAATAAATGTATAATTATTTTTCTAGTGCTTTCAAAGTAACTCTAGTTCTGTAAATATTTTGTTTAGTGACTTAAAAAACTCTTCACTGAAAAATTAATTGAAAAATGGTAAAAGTTCAGTGATAATTAGAGAGATTGGAAGGAGAGTTATTAAGAAGTCGGTATTAAGCTCGAAACTCGGGAAGATGGTAAAGCTAAATTCATTGGTACATTTTAGGAAAATTTGCTACGTTTATTGTAACCCATATCTTCCAGAGAACTCTATACGGGACAAATAAAGATACACATAAAGTACTCTAACAAGTTGAAGTTACGACAACTCTAACTTTTCACGGCATTAACGTCTCACTAGAATGTAACGAAAATGACTTTCACCTAATTGTACTCCCTAAACCAGTGCGAGTGATTTAGCGGACCCAATCATTTTACGCTACGTCCACATCGCTTGTCTCCTTAATAAAGAACGCTAGACAGGGTGAGCATTAATGGAGTCAAAGTCAGGAGGTGAAACCCGGCAGAAAAAAAAAAAGAAAGATATTTTCGGTCAGGTGAAATTGGCGACCAACCGGGATTCGAACCCGGGATTCATACTTTCATCGCAGGGGTGTTTAGCAGTACGCCACCCGTTTTCTTTCCACATTTGTTCTCTACATCCGCCCAGACCTTGAGCGCACACAGCATAATGTGTCGCCCAGGATCATTTATCTCCTGTATGGGGATGTGTCCCAGGTGCCGGAGTTAGATCACAATAGTTTTCTTTCAACTGGTAATTAATTAAAATAAAACGGGTGTTTTAGCCAGAGACTTCGAACTGTTGTAATTGCTATCTCAGAGAGCTATTGTCTTATAAGTAAAAATTTATATTTCGCTAAGACATAAAAAACTTAATCTCATTAATAAATTCTAATAATATCAACTCATCAATGTAACTAAAAGACAGAGATAATTTTTAAATTTGAACACGTACCTGGTGTAATTTGTGATAATAGTGTGCATTCATCCATCTTCCTTAGCAGTTTTTCCTAGAAAAAATGAAAAATAGGCGAACTGTAGTACAAAATTTAATATCTCTATACTTGTAACACTACACATGTATTATTCCTCAGCTGACTCATTGCGAATTTTATGACATACTCAAATTGTCTCAAATTTCGGTTTCATATGAATATTTTAACTTTTCAATATTAGTGTGATACGTATATTTTTCTCTGCGTTACGACTAGGTCTAAATCCTTGCTAATATATAAATGCGAATAGCGAAAGAGAGTGTCTATCTGTTTGCTACCTAATAACAAGGAAATCGCTGTACGAATCGTAATGAAATTTCGCCAGTAGACAAACAAAGGCTAAAATTTATTTTGAAAACGGGCGATGAAAAACATGGATGTGGTTTTTGACAAAAAATTTCGATAAAATAGGGAAAAGGAGATAGATTGGCTTTCGCTGCCTAAGCGGTTAGAGATACGATACAACTATGAAGGCAATATTGTTTGCCTCAATGAGTTCTACAAAACCGTTTTCGATTGCATAAGTCTATCTACAAAATTTAACCTGAAATATCGATAAAATGTTGTTAAAAATAGAAGTGTTAAAATACTTCAATTTAAGAGAGTAATTTAAAAACGAAAAAAAAAA
>NNCF01129770.1:3230-24009 GCA_002313205.1 Laupala kohalensis | reverse complement strand
TAATAAATTTATTGTCAAAAAACAGTACAAACTGCGTATGACCACGTGGAGGACAATAAACTAATTTACTCTTCGGAAGCGAGCAAGGAACCATCCCATCAATTCCGATCAAAGGTCCTAAGACAGAGAAGGATTTTAAAAAGTTCAGCATAAGTTCCTAGATAAGATAAAAAGTTAGCTGCGAGTTATAATACTAATAGAATGTCAATATGTTTGTAATTTTAAGCAAAAAATTACATGTAAGTTATTATCGAACTATAGATTATTCTGAGTATAGTATTTAAAAATCATAAGAGTTGGAAAAAAACACTAAATTCACGATTTATTGTTACAATAAACACGCCCCTAGACAAAGCCTAGAGAACCAGTATAAGAAATCCGCCTCTACCCGAAGGAAAAACGGGAGGGTGCTAAATGATCAATGTAAACAACCGTGCCAAGGTTGAGTATAGATAAAATTTAACTTATATGAATAATAAGACGTAATACAAGCATGCAATAATATAGTTTTGAAATTGTTTTTAATTTTAAAAGTACTGCAGCAATGGTGTGTTGAAGTACAAGACGCCTTTTTTTATTCAATTCAATTCATTCTTTTACATTATAGAAGCGCAGACGCAGTAGAATTATAATAACCAGATTTTCATTTCTTGATTTGCCGACAGTAATAGAAACTGAGTGGATCCAAAATGGCGTCTATGTCTCAAACTTTCACCGCAAGAGCGCTACTCTCGCGTTGCTACTAGGCGACGTCACTTCCTTTGAAATGTCGCCGCTGCCACCCCCTCCAATCACAGTGCCTTTCGCTTGTCGTGAACTAAGTTTAGAACACGTTGGTTGGATGCGGGAGAGTTCAGTCGACGGACTGTTAGGTGCCGGGCATCTCGGTGGAAAATGACGCGATCACTATATTCCCACGGGCGACGAAAGGATTAGGGACATCAATGGCACTCGCATTGACGCAACATCAATGGCACTCGCATTGTCGCTCTGGTTGTTTTGTGAAAGTGATACGAAATGGAAGACTGAATCCATTCATTCATTCATTTCAGAAACGCTCAAATTCACCACGATATTATTTTTGTATTATAAATGTTACCAACGATTTGAAATTTAAATAAAGAAATAAGGACTTACGAACTTTCACGGACGAATACTAGTGCTCGTTTCGACATTATGTTGAAGTCTCGTCAGATGTTATAACAAGTTATAACAAGAAACATTGAGCTTAGTATTAAACGTAAATATAAACACATAGGATTTTACTCACAACTTCCGAGTTCCTACCCGTGGAGGAGTACTTGCAACGTCAACAGTCAGGTAAAAATTGATTTGCAAGTCCAGGCGACTGGTGCAGTGGATAGCACACCTGCGAGAAGAGCAGGAAACCCCGGGTTCGAGTTCTCATCCGTCCCAATTTTCACCTGACCGTTGACGTTGCAAACACAAAAGATGTGTACAAAAAGAGTAGAATCTCCAAAAAAACGTTTTATAATATGATATTTTAAATACACGATAGCTTTTCTGTGAAAAGTGTCAAGTAAAAATTTCGTTTATTGATGCATCTAGAAAAACCAGTAATGAATGAATACACCACCAAGATTATAGGTTCAGATAATGAATTAAAAACAATTATATCTAATTTCTTATTTTGATAAACCTTTAACTCCGTTACGGGGATTGCGGCAGAGTCAAAATTTTGAATCATTTTTACTTTCAGAATTCATCTTCATCTTTATTTTCTCTTTTTTGTAACGTTCGAGAATAACTGTTACTAATGAATTATTTTCACACTTACAATAGAAATAATTAATTATCTGATTAGTTCCGCTACTGATTAGTTAGTGTCCGAGTAGGGTTTAATGTTGCCATTTAGTAATGAGTAACTAATCGACGACTCAACACGCCATTTTGGATATTGTCAGATTCTGGTCAAAATATATATGAACAATGACTATATAAGTGTGAGAAAAGCTATTTTAAATGCTTGTGACACGTTTAATCTAATGTGATGAACAACTAGAGATAAAATATTTCACTAGTTCCGACATTCCAATAGTATAGTATTTTTGTATTAATTATTATATATATTATGAAATATATAGTATTATTTTCAATACAGTATTGAGAACTGACGTTGTCAACCCTTCTTGTTTTTAATCGTAAAACTTCGACACGTATAATTAATTTTTCTCGAAATAATAAAAAACTTTGATATTTCAGAGTATTAGTATGTGCAGAATAATTCCGATTTCACGGTACAAACTTTAAGGAATCTGTAACAACCATTTACAGTATAGAAATATATGGGAGCAAGTGGAGTGAGGCGCAAACACAAGAAATAAGAGATGAAGGGAAAGACAAAGCGTTTATTGACAGAGTCGTTGAGTAATGCAATATTCACAATAATTGTTTTAAAATTGCCAAGTCCACTAACAGTGATTCACGCTTGACAGCGTCGGTGGACTGATTGGCGGACACATACAGTAGCTACTAAGGATATTCGAGCAACGAGATCCTCTTGTATTTCCTGTGTTCGCGCCTCACCGCGTCACGTTATTCCATTACAATAAATGATTGTTACCATGTCCTGTACCAACCCTTAAAGTTAATGGCATGAATTCGCGATCATTCTGTTTCGTTTCGTAAAGGTGTTTTGTGTGTTAATGTCACGTTTTCTCGTGCAATACTAAAGTAATTAACAAACTCGAGGGATCGTACAAAGATAATTCCCTGTACAGGGTTGTAATCGTGATTAGCAAAAAAGATTCAATAGTTTAAAAAGTGGTTTACGAGCCAGAGACTTCAATGAAGAAATGTGCAGCGGACTCTCAAGTCTCCAGCGTTCCCTCCCCGCGAATATTTCTTTAAAACTCATTTTATTTTTTTATTTACTTTATACCTTTTGGCAAAAGTAGGTTGAGGCCATGAGGCTCTTTCACCTAACCGTCGGACTTGGGTGAGAGAATTGGGAAGGAGAGATGTTGGATTTCCGGGGAACTTTTGATAGCGACATTTGTCTGGAGTAGTTGAGGAAAACTCCAGCTGAAAACCTCACCTAGTTCGCGCGAGCAGGGTTTGAACCCACGCTCTCCCGCTCAACGGGATCGAGGAAGCGAAGACGCCACCACTAGACTGTTTGTGAACGTGATAACAGACTGAACTAACTAACTTCTAAACACGACAAGAAGGGATAATCGTCTGATAACACAGCCGAAGGTTTTATATCTTTATATAGGCGTACTATCTCCTGCAATTGTGGTGAGAACGGTTTTGTATAATATTCTCAATTTTCATGATGTGTAACGTGAAGTATTGGGACGTTCGGACTAATCGAGATAATTTCTTTAAAAATACTTTCTCACGAAAATTGCAATCCCAAGTTTCCAAAAGTTTTGAGAAGGTACTCGTATCGTATTTTATTAAACTAACGATCATTTAAAATAATATATATGATTAATTATTTATAAATACATTTAATATGAATTCACAAGCCTTTTTGGACTTCTTAACTCTACTTTAAGAAGTTGTAGCTACTTACTTTAATTTAATTCGGAATAAACAACATTGTGCCTTCACATTATAAGAAAATAATACTATAAATATGTTGAGAATATATATCAACCGTTGACCCTATATGTTAATTAATTAATCCGATGACACATATAAAAGCCATATAAAAGCGTAGTATTCTGCAATGTCTCACGCCGCGTTAATGTCTTTCTGGAATCGATAACCGCGGGACAAATTGTTTTTCAGGTTTAGTCACAAGCGAGCTACGTTTTGAGTATATAATTCTTTGATCTTTTGAGTAAAATTCTTTTTGATATTGAATGTTGATGAAAGAGAGGAAAAATCAAACTTCGGAGAGGTATTACATTAGCGTTCGCTGCGTAAAAGATTTGAGACAGTGGTAAAAAAATGTTTGGCCATGATGTTCATCGTAAATACTTCTACAAAAATGCCTAAAATCTAAGAGGCTAAATTAATAACTGAAGAAAAGATATTAGAGTAGACGTAGATAAATACCTAAAACAAAGTGAATTTTGCAAGAAAGTATAATTTCTTATATAATTAATGATCGTTTAATTTGATAATGAAATATTTAATTTTATAAAAATATTTATTTTTCCACTTTCTAAACTTTAATTAAGATGAAAGGTGTATTTACGACGTATAATGTCTATTCAGAGCTACTCTTTCGGCTGTTTCTGAACTCTGCGATAAAGCGCGGAAATAAATATTTTGAATTCTCTTAAAAAGTCATACTTTTTTGTCTAACCTAAAATAAGATCAAGAGTTACACAGAAACGTAACAAAAACCACTCTCATATGAGACAAGTCACTGATGATATCTAAGTAGTACATTACCATTCGTTTTGAGATTTTATAGTAAGTGTTACAGTATATGCCTTATTTTCGTTAACTTGACAGGAAGGATAACTCTTGCAATTGTCAAAATAAGAAATAATTTTGATGCAAGTTTTACTTATCCAATAATTTCTGAACGATGGAAAAATAACAAATCAGAATAATCTCATATCCTTGGGTATTTTAAACAATGTAAGAAAACTGTTCCTACAGAATCTCGATAGTATTGAATTTTATTCACTTCATTTTAATACTTTAGTTTGAAATTATTATCGAACACTCATTAAGATTAAACGTAAAATACGAAAATACAAAAATATATCTTGTTTTTTGTTTTAAATCAATAAAATCCTATTGCAAACGTTATGAATGTAAAGTATTATAAATGCAAAGTTGACTGAAATCAAGTAGTCAACTATTTACGAAACATGGAAACAAAGGAGTTCTAATCAACGAATACTACGCTTTTCTGATTTTTATTGTTGGATTAGGAGAAAATTGATAGCAAATACAGCTTTCTCTTTAACACTTTTTTTTTTCACAAGGATCACATTGTGTTCAGTAAGTGATACGGCTGCTATTTCCGGTGAAACAATATTTTTTCTTCTTCTTGAATTATTCTTTTAAATGCCTCGTAAGGTATGAACATCTTAACGTCATTGCTTTGTTCCTATTTACTTTCATTATGATTTGTTGTTTTATTTTTTCGTTGTATGGAACCGATAATTGCACCAGGCTATAAAAAGACATAAGCTCGCGAGTTTTTCTCCATGTAAACCCATAGTAATTTAAAGTCACATAATCCAAAATTTTGGTCTGTAGGAACATACAAATTCATCGTCACAGTATAGGGAGTCATTTGAAACATTTTGGGGGGTACTTAGGCCTAGTCGCTCTCACGGATATAATACCTAGGAAAGGATTTTAATTTTTCGAGAAGAAAAATAAACGAATAAAAATGAATGATTATGATGTTGATTATTCATGACCAATCCTCAAATATATCGTTCCGTTACAAAAAATGAATGATGCTAAAGTGCAGATAATAATTTCCAATTCATTGTGTTCATGAATATCAGGTAAATATCATTTGCATAAATTTTTAAACATTGAAGATAAAAACGTAATATTTATCTTGGAAACGTTTATTCTTCCACAAAAGTTTGGTTTAACTCGGAAGTTAAATTTTGATACGATGCTAAAAATAAAGCTTACAAGAGCCATTTACAAGGCGTTCTTCCCGCTTTTTGCGACGCACAATAAAACAGCCCCGCCAAGTGTAAAAGATCTCAAATCTCCGGAAAAAATGAAGTTTGCAAGGATGGCAACGTGGCGGACATACACCACAAAATGTTTAATTAAAGCAGGAAAATTTTGCTGTTTTCAATTCGTGTTCCGTGTAATGTTTTTTCACGTCATTATTACCATCGGTTGAAAAAAATATTTATAGACTTAAAACATTTAATCAAGTTCTTGTAATACTGATATATCTCCCAAATGTATCCTAAATCATATATGTCTACGATGGACAAGTATTTGTAAAAAATTAGTTTATTTAATTCCCAATGACATCATCAAAACTTTTCCACGCCACGAGAGATAAGTGGAAATATTTACTTACCAATCTTACACTGTAAACAGGAAAAGTGAATATTTTTCTTGTGATAAATTTCGATCAGGTGAAAATGTCGTCGAGTCTGGAATCGAACCCAGGACTCCTGCTTTGATGGCAGGGGTGTTAACCACTACACCACCCGTTCACCTTCCACATCAGAACACCACTTCCCTGGTTCACTTATCTCGAGTTTAAAGATGTGTCTCAGGTCTTCGGGGTTGTACAGGTGGGGAAGGCGAACGGGTGGCGTAGTGGTTAACACCCCTGCGATCAAAGCAGAAGTCCGGGGTTCGATTCCCGGCTCGTCGACATTTTCATTTGTCCGAAAGTGATCACATGTCTTCTCCGTGTTCGTCGAAGAAATTAAGCATAATATTTATTTTACTGATTATCATCTTCATGCGAGTCAAGAAATTATATGAGTTCGTTCAAATAGTGACTTTTTCAGAAAAGGCGAAAAGTTGTTTCATCCAGAGGACCAACGGTAGCGGAATTTATGGCAAATCAAAAATTCAAAAATTCATATTTCAAGAGATTCAGTTTAAAAACCGACGAAATGTGTAAATGTAGAACGGGGACAGAAACGCGAAAACACATGTTCTGGGATTGTGAAATATATATGAAGAAGAAAACGTAAATTATCATCAGAAAATGCGAGATAATTTTTTTTTATTGGAGATGAGTTTCAAGATGATAATGACAAAAAAGAAGTCCAAGTTGTTTCGAAACTATATCGACAGTATTAAAGAAATTTAAAATGGACTTAAGTTTTAATTATAAATAGTGACTTCTAATTATAAATAGTGTATATATTTAAATAATGGAAAAGTCTTAGTGGTATCTCTACCGATGGAAACACGACACGGATAAGTAAACGAAAAAGATTCTCATTCGCGGTTTCAGTCTGCCAAAGTCAACTCATCACGAAAGTACATATTACAAGAATAATGGGTTCCTACGAAAAGAGTAAGTAACTTCACGGTCATATTACTTTTTCATAAAAAAATATTTTTGCTAAAAAGTTGGATTGCTGTTACTACGCATTATTGTTTATAAAATTATGATCAAACGTTATCAAATATACACAACGAAAATGATATATTTTAAATGACTTGACTCACATAACGTTGAAGAACTTCTCCCTTTATATAGAGTGATTCCGAATTCATGGTACAAACTTCAAGGATTGGTACAGAATGATAACAATCATTTATTGCATAGGAATGAGTCACGTGGTGAGGCAAAATCACGAGAAATAAGATGAAAAGAAAGACAAAGGTGTGTATTGACAATGTCATTGACAAGTGCAATGTTTACAATAACTGTTCAAAATTGTAAAGTCCACCAACAGTGATACATGTTTGACAGCTTCGCCGGAGCGTTTGGAGTACACATTAGAAGATGCCAGGTATTTCACACACACACACTCATACAGTAGCTACTAAGGATTTTCGAGCAACGAGATCATGTATTTCCTGTGTTTGGCCGCACCGGGTCACTTGCGCCCATGCATTGCTATACAATAAATTATTGTTACCATGTCCTGTACCAATTCGGGATCATTCTGTATATTAACATTATTTATTATGAAGCTGAACACAAAATCTGTTTCCCTTTTGGCCCCGAAATTTATGCGAACACATCGAAGCAGTGCATGTCAAAAGTTTAATTTGTAAAAATACAAGTGAGAGCAAGAATTGGAAAAAAGTGACTGTCAGGCGACATTAGCGCTCGCAGTGGTAGAGGACGGAAGCTTCGAGTGCTTGAAAACAGATGACTTCGCCCAGATGAAGGACCTCTAAATCAATGTTGACGCAAAGTCTTTCTCTAATTGCCGCGTCGGAACACATTATAGTGATAGATGAATGGCCCAGATACCAGAAGACGCTACGAAAGCGAATGCATCACTGTGCCAGAATGAAATGAAAGAACAATAACAACAAACACCACCGGAATCTAAATCCATACTAATTCATAAATGCGTAACGCGAAAGCGTGTCTGTCAATTTGTTAGTAGATCACGACTAAACCACTAGAACCGATCGTGATGAAATTAGGCGAGGAGACAGATTCCATGTACAGGATGAACATAGGCTAACATTTATTTTTTTAAAGTGTGACAGGAAAGATAGAAATGGTTTTTGACAACAAAAGTCGATGAAATAGGGGGAAAAGAGAATGGCAATAGTGTTTACCTCAAAGAGTTCTACAAAAATTTCTATGTCAATCTTCAAAAATTAACCTAAATTATCGATAAGAGGTTATTAAATATACAATTGTTAAAAATCTTCAATTGAAGAGAGTAATTTAAAAGAAAAAATCAATCATCAAATTTAATGGATTATTTGTTTTGTAATTTTAACAAAGTAAAAATTTACAATTTAATAAAGTAAATTTAATTTTCAGAAATGAGATGCATAANACCATATTATTAGCAGATAGATACAAATTAAATCATGTTTTTTTCTTCTCTATTTTTCATGTTGTTGTGTTTTAAAGCAATTAGAATAATATTAAACATATTAATTGCACATTCCGTGATTTGAGCACTTTGGAGTGCTGCTCCCACCTTAAATCTGTCTCTGGGATGAAATAAAACGAGAGGGAACTCACATCTACGTGTCTTTAATGTAATATGAGAGGCGATTAAGTATTTACACTAAAGAGTCCATGTTTTGATGTCAATGAATTGCAAATTACTATGTTTTACTCTAGCAAAGAGATTACTGGGAATAAACTGTAATCTCTTTGCTAATTGAAACACCGAAGTAAATCCTTCGTGCTCTCACGATGATTGTGTTCGGAAAAGAGCAGTAGTAATCAATAACCGCATAAGAGTCGTTTAAGCGGATTCGCTGCAAATACTGTTTAATTGCTGTTCTAGCCAGTGAATTTTCATTCAGAAGTGAAATTTCTAAAGATTCATTTTCAGGATCTTAACAATTCTCAGCTTATTTTGACTTTTATTTAATTCCCGAAGGAGTTATGTATTCTTAACGCCAGTTTAGCTCTGAAATACGAGTTTTTTAAGTTTTCCGTTTTGTCCGAGTTGTGCTTTCAAATCAGATGTATATTCACACTCAGACAAGTTTTCAAAAGAATTGACGTGAGCTAACATGCAGACGAATTAATCTTTCTTCTACGCATAAGAATCCTATGATCTGAAATGTATGAAGTAGATCGACCCGTTTCAGTTAGAACTTGTTTCAATTTTAAATTATAAGAAAAATGTAGTGTAACCGATTTTTTTGGTCTCACTACTACGAGTGCCCAAGGGCAGGTAGAAAGGAGGGGTTTATCCGCAATTTTTTGACCTCGTCACTAGGGGGAGATGATGTCGCTCCGGTCGGTTAGACAGTGGTACCAAGAATAGACCATGGTACTCATTTCACAGCAGACTGAGTGTGTCTGGGAGTCAATATGCATGTTTATTTTTATTGTTATATTTATAGACATATATTTTTTGGAAATTATAGTTTTATGATTAATAAAAAACTTATTTTATGTGAAACATTAATTTTTCGTTTATTGACACAATACTTAGGACACTTAGGAAAACAATATATTACGACAGCTATTCAGCTAAAAAAGTATTAACTGAAATTTTTACCTATGACATAACCCAATTATAAGGGTAAGCATGATAAATTGGGTCTATTATTAAAAATGTCATTTTACCCCAACCCCCCTAAAAACCGTACGCTTTCTAAATATTTGGTATTGGTATGATCCTTAAAAATCGTTTTATTTATCATTGTCGCAGAAGTTGTGATGGTACAAATGTTGCGTCACATTTTCAATCAATCAAATTCCAAAATTTTAGGTCTGTGTTTTTATTAGTCGAGTAACGAGATTTTGATGTTCTTCCTAAAGAAATTTCGGCATTATCTTCCTTAAATTGATAGCCAACGTTTATTTTGCGAAATTTTAATGTTTATTATTGTTGAAACAACGCTAAAGTGTAGAAAACTAACCGGACTTAAGAATTTTAGCATTGGAATTAATCAAATTTATACCTACACCAAAACAAATGTTTTGAATTCGGTTTTATCAACAAAAATAGTTATCACTTTTTCATTCTAAATCATCTGAAAGTATTTCTGTACGTGGTATAGTAACATAATTTACAAAAGACCGACTATCAGTCGGATACCCGAAGAAATAAGATGAACGCGTAAGTCTAACTTTGTTATGAAAGGATTCCCGAAACCCAGGAAGAAGAAGATTTTTCCATATTTTGGCAATTTTTCTAAGTATTGAAAAACAAAATAACAACCTTACCTCGTCGGCTGGCTACCGCTGGCTTGAATAAGGATATTTAATGAACTATAAATAATGTGGCAGTAATAAAACGTAACTGCGAATAATACACTATTCGTTGTACTGAATCATTAATAGGTGTAGAAAAACCGTAATTCTGCGGATGATTGGATTACATTGTTTGGTATAGGTGTTTCCGACGTGGCGATTTTACCTTACGCTCGTGCTACAGGAGTATAATGAACGGAATTAGTCATTGAAAATGGGGAGAAACAAACTTTTAAATGCAACAATAAAATATTAGAAGCCATTCTGAATAATTGAAACCTATAATTGTAGAACTTGATGCATGAATTGTGGCTTATTCTAAAGATATAATACTGATTTAAAAAAATTAAATGTAGAGATAAATGTATTTTTGCCGCAAGAAAATAGCAAGAAAATATTAGTATAAACATTAATGTTGTATTCTATTTTTGTATTCCACCATAAGGGACCTCTTTTTCTCCCGCGCATCATTCATTTCATTAGATACATAAACTATTAAATCATTACAAGGATATTTTTCTGGATTCTGACTAGTGGCAATATTAAGTTTCAACAATGTACTACACCGATCTTCTATCATATTTTTTTCTCGGGGCTTTAGGACTCGTCTTACGCCATCAAAGCAGGTGTCCCACAAGGTTCTCCCCTATCTCCAACACTTTTTAATATCTTCACAGCAGACCTGCCATTTCGCTACCACAATAATATGGCTTTATTCGCCGACGATACATTTCTAATCAAATTCGACCCGTCCATTAACAACTTAAAATCATCCCTCAAGGATCACTTAAATTCATTGAAAAAAAAACTACTCCTAAACCCCTCCAAATCGTGTGCAAAAATGTTTTCCCTTCGTTTCCTAACATACGCTCTTCGATTATCTATAAATAACGCCAGTACACCCTGGTCACCTCCGCAATCCTCGGTCAGATACCTTGGGTTACACCTCGACACCCGGCTCACATGCAAAGATTACATCGAAACAAAAATCAAACAGGCCAACACAAAACTCGCTCAACTTCGCCATATCATCAACCGCTGGTCCTCCATAAGCTGCGAACCTTTACTCGTCCTCTTCAAACCTATTCTTCGTCCCCTATTACTATATGCTTGCCCCGTATGGCACACCGCTGCTCCCACACACATCCGCAAAATTAAGGTTTTTCAAAACAAAATACTCCGTTTAGCCATCAAAGCTCCGTGGTTCATCCGAAATTCCTCTCTTCATAATGATTTGCAGTTTCCTTTCATCCTCGACTACATTCACGCAATATCACATGATTTCTTGTTTTCTTTTCCAAAACTCCCAGGCGCTACTCACTTCCACTTCGGCAAAGTAGGTCCCCTCACCACCAGAATGCGCAACCGTTACCCTCCTCTTCATTTATATTTAATAGATCACTCTGAGATTTAACTCACCGAATTAGGAAATTCTTAGGTGGTGCTCAATGAGTTTCCCCAATCTTACTTGACTGTCTTGTGTCTTAATGTTGGTGGGTTTTTTTAATTGTGCATGTGTAACCATCCAACATCTGATACAGCTGTATAGCTGAGCGATGTATATTCAACTCAAGTTTAATAATAATAATAATAATAATAATAATAATAAAGGGCTCGTAAGGCCAAGAACATTACAGCCCTATCTTACTGCTGGCAATACAATGTATTCGTTCAAAAATGATAACGTATGCCATGACTGACAGGCGCAAAACCACAACCCGTCAAACACATCATTTCCAAAACGATGAAATTCGAAGAATTCTAATTGTAATTGTTGTAGCGTCAAAGTCAGCTGAATAAATAGCCAGAGATACCAACATTTGCAACAACGTAATAGCAACAAGGAAAGGGCAGCAATGGGTGCTTTGACACCACGAAGGATATTTTATAGTCTAGTGGTGGCGTCTTCGCTTCCACAATACCGCTGAGCGGTAGAACATGGGTTCAAGCCCTGCTCGGCTGAACTAGGTGAGGTTTTCAGCTGAGTTTTCCCTCTCCTACTCCAAGCAAATGTCGGTTCGGTATCCCAACATCTCTCCTTCCCAATTCCCTTACCCAAGTCCAACGGTTAGGTGGAAAAGCTGACTTCATGACCTAAACCTCGCCAAAAGGCATAAAATAAATAATTAAATAAATACATACATACATACATACATTCAGTTTCGGACGTTATCTTCTCTGGAGTAAAGCACTTTTATGGGGTGTTAATGTTTCGCTCTTCTATTGCATTCAAAGATATTTCTTACACTAATTGTTGGATAGTTCATTTATTCTTACTATTGACATTGTTCACTACTATTATTTTTCAATTGAAATATTTAGATTGACCTATTTTTATTGAATATCACGACGTTTTGACAGTCGATTACTTTCATCGTCAGGTGATAGAAGTATATCAAAAAATGAATCAATTTTATCTAGGTAAAAAATGAAAACAAGTTAACTTGACGTGGAAATAAAAAAAAATTCCATAGAAAAATAGTTAATAATTCCATGAAAGTCGTAAGAATATTATAATATATAATAAGAAATAAATTATAATCCATTCTCGTATATTGTTTTGAATATTGTATTTACAACTTTTGAATAATGTTACAAACAAATTCTAATATGTGTTACTTATAAAATTTTGTTAACCAGTTTTTTCTTATACACATTGCCTGATTATCCTAATTATGCTACTAAACCCCATTCAGTAGACTTCGAAACATTCGATCGGACGGATTAATTACAATTTTTCATAATCATTAAAAAATTGAATCAGGAAAAAGAACTTTGTGGTGAACCAAGTATAATTGAAAAATAACGTGGAAAAATATAGTAAATATGAACATATTCTTATAAAAACATTATACCAGAAAAGATTGTATTAATAGAGAAAATAAATTGGTAAATAATTTATTATATGATTCACATTTTACTATAAGATGCAATGGATTTCTGTTATTAAGCCCCTAATATCTATTATTAATTCGCGAGACATGTATAACATTATATAATATTACCTTAAGCACGTAATGAATGTTGCAGTATTTGAAGATTTAAAAAATCTCTCTTCATATAGAGCTTTATGAAACTACTCCCAAAAATGATTAATATATTCTCGTAAAAAAAAGATAGTGATCTCAAATTTTATATTTGTTTATAAAATTCTATAACTATTATTTTAAAAGTTTGCTACAATTCAGTGATGCTGACCAATGAATAGACATAGATTATACAGACAGTCGCTCCAAAATACAAATTCGTTACTTCAATAGTATGGCATTTCGAGGAAAGGGAAAAATTGTATTTTGGGACATGACTTTATCTGACCTCTTTTTTCGTAGGAAAAAGTGCAAGGTACGATTTAACCCATTCCACAATGAATGTCAAAGTTGGAGAGTAAGATTTGTTGCTGTTACAAAAATGTAAAACGATTGTACGAGACAAAACAATAACATGCCATGGATTCTGGGCTTAAATGAGAGAGGAATTCTGAGAAATTTTCTCCGTGTTTCTAAAGCTTAAAAGGTCATTTTTCATTTAAATGCAACAGCATACAGAGGACACCGTTATCACACTCAGACGTGAGTACTATCTATGAGCAAAAAAAAAACAAAAAAAAACTGAACAGCATCATAGAGATTGGCTTCCAATGTCAGAATTAGAATGTTAAATCCGCCTCTGCCTTAGAGCCCTTGATCGGAATTGATGATGATGGTCCCTTGCTTGTTTTCCGGAGAGTAAATTAGTTTATTGTCCTCCACGTGGTCGTACGCAGTTTGAAACTGATTTTTTGACAATAAAATTTATTTACTTTGCTGAAAACCTTTATATCACACAAGCAGAACTCATTTAGCATCACTTGAGATATTTAATTGAATTATTCCTCGACATTTCAGATAATTCAACGAAACACAAATTCATCACATTCATTGGTTAAACACGGTTTAAACATTTCGTTTGTGAATACAGTCCTCTTCAGATGATTCAAATATTTTTACATTCACAAAAAACAAACATTTCTCGTAATTATCAAAATCTCTATTAAAGGATTATACCAGTACAGGTATTCGCATGCGCCGTTCTGGATCTAACACGGTGTTATAAATATATGACGTGGCAAAATTGACCGTGAAGTCAAATTGCAACATTAGAGTACATAATACATTACGTACAAAAGTACTTAATACAACATTTTATTTCAAAGTAAGAAAAGGTGTGGTACATTTTCACAAACTTATTATTTCTTAAGAGAATATTACCTCCAATTTTGTTAAAACTTTTAACATACGGCGGATTTCTTATACAAGTTCTCTAGGCTTTATCTAGGGGCGCGTTTATTAAAACAATAAATCGTGAATTTAGTGTTATTTCAATTCTTATGATTTTTAAACACTATATTCAGGATGATCTATAGTTCGATAATAATTCGTACAAGTGAAATATTTTTTTGTGTTAAATTACAAACATATAGACATTCTATTAGTATTATAACTCGTAGCTAACTTTTTGTCTTATCTATTTGAAATTTTTGAATCCGCCTCTGCCTTTGGGACCTTGATCGGAATTGATGGGATGGTCCCTTGCTTGCTTCCGGAGAGTAAATTAGTTTATTGTCATCCAAGGGGTCATACGCAGTTTATACTGCTTTTTTACAATAAATTTATTTATATTTTTATTATTATTATTACACTATATGAATTAATTACCATACCAATCGCACATATGAATGTTTATTAACTCACGTTTCTTATTATTATTATTATTATTAAAATTGAATTACAACTGTACGAGTAATTTTTCAGTTCCGGGCATCCGATAAGCCACGTTCTCACCGACCCATTTTTTGCGCGCCTTTTTCCTGCTCGTTCGGCTTCTCTATGTTTACATTACAGCGTTTCGTGACAGTGTGAACCGGTCTTTAGGCACGAAATGGCGATCGGCGTCACTCAGCTCTCCGGGTGACGAAGCTGCCCTCTCTCGGCGTCATCGAGTTCTTCCGATCGAGCGGAGAAAAAAGAAGGCCACCCATTGCGAGAGTTGTTCCACAAATGACAGAGAGACCGTAATGTTCGGAATGAATGGACACGAGCTGTGCGCTGAGATTGCTTCCATAAAACTCAATCACCGTACTGGGAGTGAAGCATTGTCNTGAACACCGCAATTTTCGGTATTTTACCATTTGCGAACGACATGTACAGATTATTGCGTGCAACATGAGGATCATTCCGACTGCACGTGTGATCAGATGAATAATAATACATTTATTGTCAAAAAACAGTACAAACTGAGTATGACCACGTGGAGGACAATAAACTAATTTACTCTCCGGAAGCAAGCAAGGGTCGTATTCCTTCAATTCCGATCAAGGGCCCTAAGGCAGAGGCGGATTCAAAAAAATTTCAGCAAAAGTTCCTAGATAAGATAAAAAGTTAGTTGCGAGCTATAATACATATATAATGTCAATATGTTTGTAATTTAACGCAAATATGTTTGTAAATTTACATGTACAAGTTATTATCGAACTATAGATTATTCTGAGTATAGTGTTTAAAAATCATAAGAGTTGAAAAAACACTAAATTCACGATTTATTGTTACAATAAACACGCCCCTAGACAAAGTCTAGAGAACCTGTATAAGATATCCGCCTCTACCCGAAGGAAAAACGGAGCAAATNTTGCGGTTCAAATCCGCATACGACCACGAGAATGAAAACAATATACTTCACGCGATGGACACGAGAGAGAGAGAAAAACATATCGCGTAAAAGCGGTTCCGGACAAAGTGAGAAAAAAAATCCAGGTTCAAAAACAACAAAAAAGAAACCTACCTTATAAATCCCTATAAGGGAATATTATTTAAAAGTAACAACATTTCTTTCTTTATTTTGTCATTTCAATCTCGGAACAAAAACTGAAATATCCGCATACCGTAATTAAAAAGATGTCTTTCTGTACATCTTTTCTACATCTATTCTCCACAGGTTTAAAATGTGCTTCAGGCAGGTTTTGTTACTTATTAAACACTGTTGGTACTATGAATAATACAATTGTGTAAAAAATATAAGTGGAGAAATACATTTTTATTAATTCTGAACACTAGATAACTCGAAAGATGTCTCAATTCTTTGCGGTGTAATTCAGAAATATTATTTTATATTATTGACTCATTTCGCAAAATTGATAAAAATCGTAAATGTTCAAAAGTTCGTTGTTCTGTAAAAAAGAAATTATTCCTATTCGTATCCTTTTATTCTTTGGTAAATAAAATATTTTTAAAAAAGCAGATAGATACTTCAAATGACTCAGTGGAAGGTAATAGAGAAAATTAACCATCAGAAGCATGTAAGGGATCATTAAAATGCTTAAAATAAAGCCGGATTAAAATACTGGGGCGAGATGGGACTAATAATAATATTAAAGATAGTTTATATAATAGTATCTAGACCGAGTAAAAAATTGTAATATATAAGAAACATGACTAAGTGTCTAAGATTCAACCATTGATTTTCATGGAAATTGTAGGGAAATTATTGATTAAAATGGGTCACGGGTATATCACATTTTTATATATAATATAGAACTGAAAGCATCTGTAGTATCAGACTAATGCAGCCCGCTCCCCGTGCGGTTTAACGCACACAATTACTCCCTTATAGAGTGAGTCTATTTACTTGGTAATTGTGGAGATTAGCAACATCAACAAATTAAATGAACAAAACCCTAAACTTAATTTCCCTCTCATGAAACTATCCTTCAAATTCCTTCCTTCTCACCCCCCAACCCTCCAGTGCATTCCACCCTACTCGAAACAGATAAAACCCTGAGAAATTCTTTCCGTCTTCTGCCGTCAGTTCCTGGGAAACTCCGACATCCCCCTTTCCACCCAACCACCACCAACTCCAACCCTCTTTCACTCCATTCGGCGCCCTCTGCGCACTTGCCAAAAACATTTTCCCTAAATACTCTGGTATGTAATTTTGTCGGTTTGCTCACTCTGTATTTATTTTCTTCTATTCATTGTCCTTTTCTTTATTTTATTTCAAAATTTCAATAATTTACACTTCTTTCGATACTGTTCTTACATCTTGATTATGATACACATTCATGCTATACTTTTATATTTCAATTGCCGTGCAGTCGAAAAAGCTTAATAACATTAAATCTATGAACAACAAATAAACGACGTTTAATTTATCTTTCTTACTAAAAAATACAAGATATTCAGAACTTGCTCCCACTGGTGTTTTTTTTTTGTGACGAAATAATTATTGAAAATTTAATTTCTACTATGTAAACGTCACATAAATATATTTAATAGAAGAAGAAAAATGAACATACACTCAGATGGAGGGATACTAAGATGTAATTTCTTAGGTACGTAATTTTGTCGGTTTGCTCACTCTGTATTTTTCTTCTATTCATTGTTCATTGTCCTTTTCTTTATTTCATTTCATAATTTCAAAACTTTTTACACTTGTTTCGATACTGTTTTTACATCTCAATTATTGTATACTTTTGTTTCAATTATTGTCATTTTCATGTATATATAACATGCAACAAACAAACGACTTTTAATTTATCATTCCGAGTCTATATAATTTCACAAGAGAGAGAGAGAGAAAAAAAAGAGGAATTATTGCAGTTTCTCTGCTACTTTTTCCAACCCGAACATGTAAACGTAACTCAACGCTGAAGGACACATATCTCAAATCTCATCACATCCTCCAGGAAGTCGACTAAAATTCGTTTCAAAACGGGAAGAAACGGAAGTAGAGTATGTCCTGCTCATAGATCCCGGATGCACTTTTGCAGGATACGCAGGATAAGTGCAAAATGAACCTCCATCACGACTTTTATTGTGCAGCTGTACTTGATTGTTAACGCTTCCTTAACTTTGACATCGTTCTAACTGCATTTTTTATAGAATTGCTACTTCCAGTTTTCCTGCATTTCCAACGGCATAAACATGGCGCATCACTTCAAAAAACAACAACATTACTGTCTACGTAATAAAATCAATCAGTGGCATCCTCATCATTCAAACTCGTGAGAGAACAAGTCCTAACTTTGTATTTTAAAGTGCTGTGCGATGTTTTAAATATTTGTGATAAGTAAAATGTTGTTTTTTGTGAATGTATAATAATGTTTATTCACCTGACGAATGCCCTGTTCGCAGCCGTAGCGTTGTGTTTTAAATTGTGTTAAACTAATAGTCTGAAAAAAATTAATTTAAGTTTTATTGAACTAGAACATTGTCATTCCAACATTTTATTAATGAAATAAAGATTTTCATCGGAACGTCATGAATTTAGTGGTTTGCATGACTTGGTGGAATGTTGAGGAATTCACTTATTTTTATGGTGTAAAAGAAATGTATAAATGCAAATGAATCTATCGTTTTGAAAAAAAAATTCTTCTTTAAGCGACACAGTCATTCAAACATGTGTAAGTACAATTAAATATTGCATTTCATCTCAACATAATTTTTTGTATGTTTTAAATTTTCTCGACGTCAATTCAAGGACAGTTACTTTGTGATTATGTTTATTAACGGCGAGAGTCAAAACGTTGGGAGGGAAGAGTAGTTAAAAGGTTCAACGGAAAAAGATAGAAAATTTAAGGTAGAGAATTATGGTTTTTGAAAGTGATCTTCACGATTTCGAATTTAGTCTTCTACGCAAAAATATAGCGTAAATCGGAAATACACTGCGATACTTTATAAGTTTTTACTTTCTCATATACGTAGAATATAGAAAGGTTGTAATCGTGAAAAAATTCGTAACCGATATTTTCCGTCTTCGTCGGAATTATCCCTGATTCAGAAAAAGTGGTTTTTGGCATGACGTCCGTCCGTCTGTACGCAGCGATTCTGAGTATATGGATGATTAGATTTAATTCATATTTCGTATTTACGGTAGAATTTACTTTTTGACGCATGAGCTTTATTTTGTTTTACTTTAAAACAAATGGTCCTTCACATGAAGCTCAAAGTACTCTTTTGAATATTTCTCAAAAACGACTCCAACGATTTTGCTTAAATCGTCTGTACGGAAGGTACAATTAGTATGCACTACATTCGCATTACCGGTATTTCGCTTGAAAGTTTGACAGTAAAATAATTTCTGTCTGCTACATTTACACATTAGTTTACTGTTTCAAGAAGCTTGAATAATATTTAGTCGAATAAATGGACCATGCAGAAGTAGAATACACTTTTTTCGTAAACTGAAATTAAAGATATGATAATGATAGAATACATAGGAGGACGGAAAACGGACTGCAGATACGAAATTACATAAATTTCTGTCTACAACGAAATTACATTTACATAACACTTTTACGATACTTTTTGTCACTGCATGCTGCAGATGGAGAAACTTATAAGAGAAAGTATGTGCAATGGTTTTGCACATCTAATTTACTCAGCTGATGAAGACTTTTTTGAGCCGAAATATTGTGTTTTAAACTGTTGTTGAAGCAGTCTCTATATCTAAGTATCTCGTCGTATCTCGATATTCCGTAACTTCTAATAAAATATTACTAACAAGTGAGGGAGCTCCACGTCGATTATTAGGAGCCTCTGATCGCCTCGTCACACGAAGTTTTAATGCCTCCCCCAGTGAGAGGATTACGAAGGAAAGTCTTCCGCCTGGAAGGAAGTGATTGTCAGAATTTCTTAGGTAATCAAGGAGACAAAGAGGTAATCAATAGGTAATCAAGGAGACAAAGAGGTAATCAAGGAGACACAAAAAATTTCACACCTCATCTACCTTCCTCATGTTCTGTAATTTGCCTGTAATGGTCCTTCGAAGTCGAATCTTATCCTACAAGTACTGGGAATTTTCAACTAATATTTCTGTATAATTACCTTGATTATCTTACTCCTTAATTGAGAGAGGATTATACGCAGAAAAGTTTGTTCGAACAGTAAATATTAACCTGAGAAATAACAAGAAAAAATTTCATAATGACAGGCACGACACGGATTGAATACGAACGAGAAACCTGCGTCGCTTGTTTGATATTCCAAAGCTGAATTATATCTCCGATTTCATCCCAGCTGCTCAATTGCTGTTTCTGTTCTCAGTTTATTGGGAAAATGAGAATGCAACAATACGAACCTCTCTCAAGAAGACGTCACTCGTTTGTTTCGTGAAAGGCTGCAATTCAATCGTGTTTTGGTGCGGTAATCCACTAATTGAAAAGTTGATACAGCGATAGGAAACAGAGTAAAATTTGGCGTTTCTGGTAAAACGTGAATGGAAGGTGTATAATTATCACTGTCAGTCTTAGTATCTTCTTCATTTACTTTATTTATTATGGATTAATGAGCCAATACTCTTTCAACAGAATATATATCACATAGCACTGAAAACAAATTACACGGTGTGTAATGGAACATAATGTTACGAGGAATAAAGAAATGCAATTTAAAATAGAAACAATAAATTAGAATATTATAAGAAGAGATAAATTTGTGCGAAATGGATCGAAAG
>NNCF01129769.1:93535-103663 GCA_002313205.1 Laupala kohalensis | reverse complement strand
AGATCGCTGAAATTTTCCTCTCGGACATACGACGAAGGCGCCAATGACACGTAATTTCGTTTAACAAATAGAAGAAACTTTTATATTGGATGTCAAATGATAGAGCAGGAACAACGAAGAGATTTCTAATGAAACTCGCGGAGATGAATACATTTTAGTTTTATGTTAGTGTAAAATGCATTATGACTCTGAAAGGCTAAACCTTCACAACATCTAGGGTTTTCTTTTTTCCTTTTTAATGTTTGTAGAAAAAATAAATTTATCTTCAATAATGTAGTGTAATTAGAAAAAATACAAAATAAGAATACAGGGACCCTGAAGATGATTCTAATCTAGCATCACAACATTGACCTCGCACGATTAAATTGCAATAGACTGTTTAACAAAAAATAAAGTAATTGATTGTTTATAATAAAATTGCATAATTAATAGAGCATATACCTTTTTCTTTAGTAAATATTGTTCTCCACATAAATGGGCCCTTTTATCTTATTAGTAGTGTAGAAAATATAAACACTATTGAAATGCCAACCTCTCGGGCAAACAGTTTTGCGTAATAAATCAATTTTCCATATAACAGCAATTTTATTTCTTTAAACTTTTAGCATTTTTATTCCTTAATTGTGTGGATGAATAATTCGCACAGGATTAGCCAGCTAACCTTTAAATGGTCGCCAGATTAGTATGAGCTATATGGGGCCACAACTACGAACACCACGCGTTTGTGAGACAATTTCAATATATATTATAAGATTATTTTTAATGAATATAATAAATATATTATGGAAGTATAACAAAAATTATTATGGATTGGTGGGAGTATTAAATGAGCTATATGTCCCCGACCTTTTTAATGGTCGTAGATAAATAACTAATTAAATAAATTTATTTTCAAAAAAGCAGTTACAAACTGCGTATGACGTATGAGGACAATGTATTATTTACTCTCTGGAAGCAATCTAGGGACCATCCCTTCACTTCCGATCGAGGACCCAAAGGCAGAGGAGGATTTAACACACTTCTAAGATACGAGTAAATGAGTAGGAATCAATATTTCAAAAAACAGTGACAAATGTTTTACTGCAAAATTTTTGCAAACTAATGTGCTAAAATATTTATACGGTGGTTCACTCTCAAACATCTCGGTACTTTATATTCTTTGTGACGTTTTCCGCGAGCAATTCTGCTAAGAGCCTCTAGGATGAATAGTCTTTCTCTTCGCTGCACATGAAAGATATTTCTTTATGGAAAGTCTTCTCATTTCGGTTCGCGTTTTATGCACTGGAAAGTTGTGTCGTTAGAAGCACAACGAACACATTTAGGTTTACGATTTTAACTGGGACGCTGTTTCATTGTTGTGTGAAAAAATTAATTTGTCTCTTTCCATACAAAATCCATGAAATTCAATTTCTGTGGTAGCAAATTTACTCTTCATATTCTGATTTGATTCAAGTAATATAATTTTTCTTCCTGGGACAATTAAATTTGTTGGACAAATGTATCTATTAGTTTAATCCGTCGAAATGATGTTAAAAACTGATAATTAAAATACTGTGCAATAAATGTACTTCGATCTATTTGAAAGCAAAATGAGAAAGTGTCTACGGAAAATGTTCATTCGAACACATCCGTCAGAAATTCGAGGTTGATAAACTGTTTACTTATTGACACGGAAACTGTATTTACCAATTCACATTAAAATATTTTTCGATATTACAATTCGATATGGATGAGTTTCATTAATATCAACCGACAAATGTTTCACACCTATTAACACTTGTCAAATACATAGTTCTGGAGTTTTTTACGTATATATTATCTGATGTAAATTCCATAATTAGATTACAGTTTAAATATTCGATTCCAATTGTTAGTAGATGGTTATTGAAATATACAATCCAGTGGAGTACTCATATAATCTCTTTTGAACACTTTACCATATGGTCTAGTCATTAGGTGTCAAAAAGCGTGAGTTCCACGAAAAAAGTTTTTATATTTGTTCTTTATATATTTTGGGGTATTAAATACGAATTTCACGTTTTCTTTATCGCAGGGGAGACCCAATATTGTGAAAATGAAGAGCAGATACATCATTTGACCCATTGACCTGTTTTATTTATACAACGCGTACAAGTATGTTTACTTAATGGGATTTCTCATTCGATCTTTGTGTTATTTTGGGGTGCAGAATTCAAATTTCAACTTTTTTACCTCGTGGGAGTGGCGCAACGAAGTGAAAATACTGAAAATTGCAAAAATGTTCCCCTCTTTGACGTTTAAAGCATAAGACTCCAGAACGCATGTAATGAACGAAAACATTCTGAACGCATTCACCCTTTAGACGAATCATCTGTTACTTAGACGGATTTAGTCCGAATTTTAGTTGATAGTGATCTGCGTGTTAGGATGTGATTCTCCTCCGCTCTTCTGAGTCGATTATTGACTTTCAATGTGTCTTTTCATCGCAGCCAAATGAGCGCAATTTTCAGATAAGCTATTCCCATTATCCATAATATCTATCATCTAAATGTTCAATTAAATTATACGTTTCTTTTGTGTATACATAAACAATATCTGTTAATTGAATTAAATCTTCATAAATAATAAGAAGTCAATTGATGGATTTTAAAATTGTACATTTATTTTATAACACGCTAACGTTTTGATGCCTAATTTTACATCTTCATCAGGGTTTTTTCATGGGAAGTAACAGCTGATTAATCATAAAGTAATTCAACATCTTATAAATTCTTTACAGTGAATTTAATCACATACGTAAAATGATTTCTGTTTAATAACATTGGATCATGTTTGAATATTGTGGAATTTTACAATATAACCTCTAGTTTATATAAATCCAATTCCAATTCATCTCTGAAAATTATGAACCTTAACGAAGGTTCAACTCAACCTCCATAGTCCACCTACATACAATTTCTCACCGTCATACAATAATGGGTTGATTTAAATAATGCATTGTTAGTAAAATGACGAGTAAGTTATCCGAGCTATATTTTTAACCACTTTATAATTTTCTAGAAGGAAAGATTAGGTACCAGATAAGATAGTAATCCAAATAAAAAATTTGCTCATTTCAATAGGTATTATTGACTTAACGAAAAAGACATCACGTAGGGAAAACCTGGCAAATGTGCCCCACTCACGTTACTGGTAAAACAATTTTAAATTTGGCGCTAATTTTTTTCGTAACACGCAGTCACACCAATATGGCTGCCATGTAAACAACTCAGTGCCGGTTTTGTTTTGATTTAAGTGAGAAAAAGCGACANATGTAAACAACTCAGTGCCGGTTTTATTTTGATTTAAGTGAGAAAAAGCGACAAAAATGTAAGTTATACATTGTGAATTAGTTTTATAAGTTATTTAACGTAATTTATAAGTATTTGCATAATCAGTTTCTACTTTTTTAAAGTTTTTATCCGAATTGAACCTTCTCAAGGCATTTCATGTTTACAATTACGCTTCATTTTGAATAGTGTGACCCGCTATAGTCAAGTGGGGCACATTATACTGAACAATGGCTAACGTGCCCCGACATTTGTCGGGTAATATACCCCATTTTTAATTTCTGTTATTTTGCTATAATTCATATTTTCTTAAATAATCATTATATTTCTGGAAATGGGAAATGTTTAGGCAGCAGACCCAAGAAAATGGACGGAGGAAAACTTGAAAAAGGCAACAAAAAAAGAAAAGAAAGATGTATTGAGTAAATAAAGGGATTGAAATGAGANGAAATGGGAAATGTTTAGGCAGCAGACCCAAGAAAATGGACGGAGGAAAACTTGAAAAAGGCAACAAAAAAAGAAAAGAAAGATGTATGAGTAAATAAAGGGATTGAAATGAGGTGAACCGTGTTTATGAGATACCATCACAAACTCTACGAAGACACATCCTAAAAGGTTGGAAGTGCAAGCAGAATATTGGTAGACCATCAGGAGTAGGACAAGAAAATTAGTTGAGTCTTGCGAGTCACATTAAAAAACTGGAGTCTGTTGGATTTCTCTTGGACCAACCAAAGCTTCAATCTGTTGCTTATGAATTTGCTGAGAAACTTCAATTAGCACATTGATTCAGTAGAGAAAAGAATCCAAATCTTCTATCTTCATAACAGTGACGAAGAGTTACAACTCGACTGAACCAGTGAAGAATATTCCCTTGATAACGAGAACACTTCTGTAGAATGTCAGGCGTCATACGACCGCACAAAATAGAAATGTGACTGGATTCAGTGTGTGTAATGTTCCAGTTGTATACATGAAGATTGCACACGTCATCAGGAGGAGTTTGACAGATGTGGCGAGAAGAATAAAAGTAAAGGGAAAGAGACTGTAAAGTAGAAGGTTACACTGGGGCACATTAAAGACATATCCTTGTAATGTACCCCACCATTGATTACAAAAAATTTCGTTATTTTTAATTACATTTAAGAAGCATTTCTAATTTTATGTTATGCAAAATGAGTCAAAGTTTAAGACTGATTACTTAAGTACATTTGATTTTTTATTTCCTCTCTTTGAAAAGTGGGGCACGTTTGCCAGGTTTACCCTATTCCGTAGAATATCTGTGGATATACTACAAAGCTAATAAAAACTATTGGTTTAACTTTAGTATTCTCGTGTGGCTTTAGCATCAAACAACATTTGGGATCTGTCTTCCTAAAAGAATGCGTATGAATAGGAAAGTTATTTTAAAACACGGGTGAATAGTTATTGGAAGATTTTCCCTTCAGAACGTCGTGTGATTTTCAATGCAATTATTATAAAATACGTTTGTGAAATAAAATATTATTTTATAAATAATGAACATTAACAAAATGATGAATATGGATAATGAAAGTTTTGAAATAAAATATATATTTCAAATAATATATTTCCATAAAACTGATTGAAGTATGAAAGCAAACGTATTTCAGCTTTAAATAAATAATTTTTGAAAATTTAGATACTCCAACACGCGTCAGATTTACACATTTCTTTTGAATTTGAGTCAGATTTGTTGTAATTATCGATGTATTAAAAACTATTTATTATTGTACATGAACAAGAACTACATTTTGTGTTGTCAAGAAAACTTCAAGTTTTTCTTGTGATTCGATCAATGTAAAAATCCCATCTTCTCTCCCTGGCCATGTAGCGGAACCCTAAAGCAAAACATTCTCCAAATATTTCTCCTCAGCTATCGAGTCGAAAGCGGAAGTTCAAAGAAGCTTTAGTTGATGTTCTTTTTTGTGAACGTGAATGGAGTTCCGCTGACAGGCTTTTGTCTGCTAGAAATCTCCAGTAGAGCGCTCAAAGATCGCTTCACTTCTCTTTTGACGGATGACGGGTGCTGCGAGAGAACGCGGAGGAAATGGACGTCAGAAATTTGTCGAATTACATGAAATTCTGGCATAACACAGTTATATTTTCTTATTTATTGTCTTTTGGCGAGGTTCAGACCATAAGGCCTGCTCTTCCCCTAATTGTGGCGTGGGTGAAGGAATTGGAAAAGAAAATTTTGAGTTGTCGGTGAATTCATGTTACTAAAAGGGTTTGAATCCGCGCTCTACCGTGCAACGATATTATGGAAGAATGCTACCAATATGGCGCCGTATTTTGTGACCTTTCGAATAGTGGAGAACTTTGGGGATGTGGTATGATGAACTTATTCTGCGAGGATTGACTTATTATGAATGGTTCAGTTTTCGTTGCTCAGACCATGTATTTTGTTTGGTTTTCTTTTCACAAATACAGACCCATGTATAAATATATCATCGTTTTAGTTTATAGAAATTGTGAAATACTAATGCTGAAAATCTACTCCAGAAACAGTTAAAACTCACAAATTACCACATCAGGTATCAAGTTAAAAATTTGTTGGGGGTGCAGAGGTGGCGCAGGACCCTCTTTTGTTGGGAAGTATGGGAAAATCAGCGCTCTGGTTCTGCTAAATTCGCCATAACACCGCTGCTTAGTATATTACGCTTTTAATACAACAACAAGAAAATATTATTTTAGTGTAATTTCTCCTTATTATGACTTATGTTTTCAATTTGTGTAATAATTATAAGTTGTTTTTTTTAAATTTGCAATTACTTCAATAATTAACTCATTATCTCAAATAGTAGTTAACCACACAGTGAGGTAAGAGACTAATAATGTTATTTTGATTCCCATTTTCATTCATTATATCATCATTACTTCAGGTCACAAAAAATAATAAAAACACGCAAACTTAAATGTATCTCTAAGACTCTGACATTAAAATAAATAATTACCGACTTTATTACTCTACTAAAATTTCAACTTTTTAAATACAATGATATGGTGTACATATATTAGAAGACATTCAAGCATGTTTGTTCTTGAATATGGGGGGTTCCGAAGGAAACTCCCACCTCCAGCCTTCGGTGAAATAAAATCTTTACAAGTAAGTACTTCACTCCTTTTAACATTTACGTCACTATTTTTCGAAAAGAAGTGCAATCAGGATTCAATCATACATGAATCGTTATGAGCACAAAATTAAAAATGAGAAACTTTTAACNTCTTTTAACATTTACGTCACTATTTTTCGAAAAGAAGTGCAATCAGGATTCAATCATACATGAATCGTTATGAGCATAAAATTAAAAATGAGAAACTTTTAACCATAAAAGTGACAAAACACATAAATGAACATATTGAAATATTTTGAAATATTTTACGAAGTTTGAGATGCGCAATGACTTTTGGAATGATAATTAGGAGCTTTTTAATATATTATTCAGCACTAACACGTACTTGGAGTAATCTAGAAATGTAAAAATCTGACGCATGCAATTAACAAATAAGTTGTTTTGACCTTGAAAAGAACTTGTATAAAACACAAATGTGAGCTTGACGCTCGGACACAGAAAAACTATCGAGTATTTGCGATACTACTTTAAAATATATTTGTGTGATTTCTACTTTTTTTTTGGAAACGTATTGTGGGTTAATATTTATGTTTGATATCATATTCAATTATTGTGTTGCTATGTGAACATGTAATGTTACTATTTGTTGCACCTGAGCAAGATTCAAATCTTGAGTTGAAACGTGGTGTATCGAGGAAAACACAATAAACATTTTGTGATCGTCCAACAAAAGTCGTAAGTTATCATTTTCTTCTCTAGAGTGATATTTAATTTTGAATGACCGTGTCGAACAATGTGGTTGGTTACTGAAGTTTAGTCACACTTTTCATTTCAAAGGAAAACGAGATGGAGTTTCACATTTTATCTTGCAAATCGACGGAAGATCGATCTAGGATATTGTTGTTAGAGCTATTAGGACCAAGGATCCTGCTTGGATATGCCACAAGGTAGAATTTATCTCAGGCAACAAACTTAATAATTAACTATTTGAAAGAGGTCTTGGAAAAGTTACAGGAATCGATGGTAAATCCATGGAATATAGCTTAAAAATTTACATAAGGGCTGGTGGGCCGAAGCTCGGAATGCGAGTTCTTAACGGTGTTTGGCTCTATACATCACCGAAAATCATCTACATCGATACATCGCAAATCTGGACAAATAGCGCAGAGTCTGGACAGGATTATGGATGGCGACCAGGGTGAGGGTTTTGTGTGCTTGTCTTTTATAGGTTCTCTATTGCACTACTATGGCCCGACCTGCGGTTAAGTGCTGGGCAGGAGTCACACGACATCGAGTTGGACAAAATGCTGCGTTGGATATTTTGCAGGTGTAGCGCAGAGAACAAATAAAAGGAGACAACTGTGGTCCTTACATAGAATACGAAATGGAAATTAAGTTACGATTCAATAGGACTTGACCGTTAATTAAATACGTAATAAATAAAGTTAATAAAAACTATACTTTATTTGGATATACTTGATTTGGAATAGTGACTTAAGCAGTGAATAAATTATCCATCTGTCATATCCGTGACATTATGTTGGGATGAAAAATACTTTTACGTGGTGATTAACTATTGGTTTATCTCGTTATAAGATGAAAATACTGTTACATATGAACAAAAAGCAATAAAAATATTCGACGATGCCAAATTTTTAAAGTAATAAAAAAATTTCATGGTTCTTTTGAAAATCATTCACTATAATCTGTTAAGAAGTCAAATTATTCCTAAGGACCATTGCAAACTTCATGAGTATTTTCTTAATATATGAATTTTTCTCTCCATTGGATCATATAAATAATTCTAGAAGATTTTATTTAATGTAGTGCGTAGGTGGGCAGAAAAAATGTTAATCAGTTAATCGTTAATTATCAAAGTTAACTTTTTGTTTAACTTTTAAGTTAATAAAACAGTAAATTGTTTTAAAAAATAACTTTGGTTACAATTATCTTTCGTAAACGTTAGTCCCTTAATTTGTTCAAGCGTTGTTTCCAAAGTGGGAGGCGCAACGGCACGGGCAAAATCAAGTACACACGCAAACATTCTAGTGCACAGTTTTCTTCCATAGCTATGAAATCGGATAGGGATGCAATTCGCTGGATCTGAAGTAAACATCAGTTTTTTACCCTTCCATTAATATTCATGTTTTAGGTTGTGCGTCAATATTTTATCTGCTTCTTTCATGAGACATTTTGAGACGAGTTACATTTTATTCGAGGGTTATTTCTTTATGCGATGTAAAATTTCTTAGCGAGATGGATTCGCAATGTTAATATGCAATAAATATAAAATATTGCTATAATGCCATACTGGTATCTCGATTTAACCCTCGCTTTTTCTACATTTTCTTACGTATAAGTCTTAAAATGAGGCTAAATTGAACTAAAGGAAGCCAGAGAGAAAATGAGGCAATAAATGACACTACACGCCCTAGTATATCTCCTTATAGAAGCTCATTTCAAATCTTTCTTCTCTCAAGTTTCTCCTTTGTTCATTCAAGTAAAACGTCTTCGCTAACAAGCTCTCCAGGATCACTCGATCAGAAAATAACCCCTTTGAGAATGCGCTTTTTGTTGGTGTCTGTGGGTTGATACACAAAGCTTTACAGCTCAAGAAGCGTTGGAAAGTTGAAGTGACTTACGAAATTTTTTAACGGTTTTGAAACAAAGTCAATCTTGATTATTATTTTAGTTTTTTTTAAATATCATTGTGAGCATATTTAAGGGAAACTTTTCACAACTTACATTATAAATTACATGACCACTATTCTAACACTGTTAACCCTACTTATGTGAGTACTCTCTGCCCAAGAATATAAAAGACATTATGAAATTGAATATCTTCAAATCCGCGGTTAAAAACTACCTCCTGCACCAGTGCTTCTACACTGTAAAAGAATTTATTGATTTTAATAAAAGTTAAATTCGTCTTGTACTTTATCACGCCATTGCTGTAGCACTTTTTAAATAACTTATAACAATTTCAAAAACTATTTTCTTGCATGATTGTGTTGCCGTATGGCTCATATTAATTTAGTTTTATGTGTACTCAACTTTGGCACGGTTGTGTACATTAATTCTGTAGCCCCATCCTGACCCGGGCTTTGCTCCGGTTTTCTTTCGGGTAGAGGCGGATTCCTTATACAGGTTGAGTAGGTTACTGTCTAGGGGTGCGTTTATTGAAACAAGAAATTGTGGNTTGTAACAATAAATCGTGAATTTAGTGTTTTTTCAACTCTTATGATTTTTAAACACTATACTCAGAATAATCTATAGTTCGATAATAACTTGTACATGTAAATTTACAAACACATTTGCGTTAAATTACAAACATATTGACATTATATATGTATTATAACTCGCAGCTAACTTTTTATCTTATCTAGGAACTTTTGCTGAAATTTTTGAATTCGCTTCTGCTATAGGGCCCTTGATCGGAATTGATGGGATGGTCCCTTGCTTGCTTCCAGGGAGTAAATTAGTTTATTGTCCTCCACGTGGTCATACGCAGTTTGTAATGTTTTTGACAATAAATTTATTATTATTATTATTATTACTATCTTATACGTTTATGCTTTACATTTATATTGTGTCAGAACGAAAATTTGGTTTATAATAATATAAATTAACCTGAGTTAAATCGAAAATTATTAATTAGTTTATGTAAATTTCTATGCCTCGACTAGCTCTTTCTCAGGGGTCCACTCGTTATTGGGTTCGTATTATTT
>NNCF01129769.1:37761-93519 GCA_002313205.1 Laupala kohalensis | reverse complement strand
CTTAATGGACAAATTAACTCATTAACTTTAATTAACACAAATAACACATACAGTATAAAAAGACCCTCATGCTACCCCCAAAAACACACATAACTTCCTGCAAACATAAATGCAAAATCCACTGATTTTCAGCTTCCCCATAACAATACGAATTTAAACAAATTAAACTTTTTAAATAACATTGAGATAATTTTTCTTTCAATCAACAAAAGAAACACTGAAGTGACAACTTTCGCTTCTTGAAGGCGCAATTACATTTACAACTAATTTGAAAGACGGAATTAGGCGGTATTCTTCCTTGATAAATGGCCCCTCTTCACGAGTCATAAAGTTCAAAGTTCTGGGCCCCTTTTAACGACAAAAACCGCACTCGTTTTCTCGCATTAGCGCATGAAAATAAGTATTGGATGCAACCAACAATCATGAAAATGCCCCATCCAGATGACAAATCAAGCACTGCAGTGGTGAGTGCAGAGTGCGTTGACCTCACGGGAAGCCGGCCTGGCTCCGTTGTTAGGGCGAATTCTGATTGGTGACGTCATGTCTCGAAAGGCTCGAATGGTGGTGAATACGCGGTCTGGGTGCCCTCAGGTGTAGCGTGGACCCGAACCACCATTGTCCGACTCCAACTGCTGGTGACGGCTTCTCGGAAGAGCCCACCGATTGGACAGATTCTCCGTACGAATAACGTAACGTTTTATCAGATTTAGAATCTGCCGCCAAAAATAATCACCATAAAGAAAACTAAAGACTTAGTTCCATAAACTTAAAAGCTCAAAAATCTCATCTGATTTATAAACCATCAGACCACATTAAAATAAAACTGAGACGAAATCAGAATCATCTGCAGGACTCGACTTTTCGAGACATCTAGTTCTGCTCGCGAAAAATCTCATAATGCTCGGCTCGCGAAAAATCTCCGTCTCGTTTGATAAGAACTCTAGAAGTGCTCTTCTCGTTTGAAAAAAAATCTAAAAGTGCTCGGTTGACGAAACCTTTCCGTCTCGTTTAAAAAACTCTAGAAGTCCCTGCTCATGAAAAATCTCCGTCTCGTTTCAAAAAAAAATCTAGAAGTCCTCCCGAAGGATGATTAGTTCCTTAAGTGGGTTTTATCCCCCCTACGCACTTTATTCCACTTCCAAACTTCTCAAATTTTGAATTAACTCGTGATCACTGCTTCCAATGACATAAATATTCCCTCTCTCATGCCTCAGTTCCGATTGGAGATTTTGAGTGTATTTTGTTACTCGTTGCGTCAATCCTGGTGTGTATATTCGAATGTTACTCAACCACTGTTTTGAAACGGTTTTTAAACAAGACGTATCTTGTTTGTTTTGTGTCGGCGCGAATTATTATTAATTTATTTTGACTAGAAACTATACTAAAAGTTTTATATTTGAAGTTTTTGAATCCACGTAGCTAGTAAAAATAAAAAAGACGGTATTATGTAAGTTGTTTGTTCAATATTATAGTAGAGTGTTAATCCCTTCTACGAAAAAAAAAACGTTTATAAAACTTGTAATTTCTAATGAGCAAAATAACTTTTTCAGTTCAATGACTAAACCCAAACAAATATAGGATTATGACAACGATTATGAATAATTTTAATTAGATTGAGAGGATTTGTATTTCAAATATATCTCGATATATAAAAAGTTATTGCATAAAACTATTTGCGAAATGACTCATTCTCTACCTAGTAAAAGTATTAGCAATAAAAATCTTAGGAACATTGTTCTGAACTCTCAAATAAACGTAGAAACTAAAAATGTGTACGTAGAAATACTTGAATTGCTTGGGTTAGGAGGGGGGAGGCTTACGCTATATAGCGCTGCCAAGATCAGTATGCTCCGAGCTCTCGGAGTGTCCGGATCATTTAGTGAACTCCGGTTTACTGTCAGTGTCACGACGCGCAATGGAGGACTCGCTCGAACAACGGTACGCAATCAAATTTTGCGCCAAAAATCTTGCCGACACCTACGCAATGATTAATGAAGCTTACAGGGACGCAGATCTTTCGTATTATCGAGTTTCGAGGTGGTTGCAGATGTTTAAGGACGACCGGGAAGAGGAAGCCGATGAACCCCGCTCTGGACGTCCGTCGTCAACCAAAAGTGGCCTGTGGGCGAAATTTATTGAACACGGATCGATGATTGAGTGTCCTGATGAGGATGGAAACTTGAAACCTTCAGAAAACTACGCTCATGTGCTGGAGAGATTGAGGAAAATCCGCACGAGAAGAGAGATCGCCGCCATCTGGACGCTCCACCAAGACACCACTTTCACCCACACTGCTCTGCGCGGTCGGATGTTCCTGGCCAAGAATAACTTTTCAACACTGCCGTTGCCCCCGTACAGTTCGAGCCTTGCCCTGGCTGATATTTTAGTATTCCCCAGGATCAAAAGCGCCTGAAAAAAAAAAAACGATTTGGGACGATTAAAAAGATCCAAGGTACAAACCGCCGTGGCGAAGGTCTCGACGAGGTTCCCGAAGACGCCTTCCAGAACGCGGTTCGTGTCGGGCATGACAGAGTTGCTAGAAAAAGTGTGTAGTTGCCCAAGGGAACTATTTTCAAGTGTTTTAAAAGTTTGTACCTTTATCTTGTATAAAATATTTTTTCATTGGATAATTTCATATGGCTTGACCCAATATGTTATTGAAATGTACGTCATCAAATTAAAGAAGACAACATTTTATGTGATGCACAAAACTGATTGAACACTCAGTATATTGTACGATAAATAAATTAAGTTGATTTTGAATACTGGTGAGGCAAAATCTTTGCACATACTTTCGCCTGCATATTTCAACGTTTTCCTTATCAAATATATAAAAATATGATATAACTTAAAGTTGTTTAAAAATGATAGTTAATTTAATTTTTCTTTGAACGTAACTAAAGTATCATCAAGTTTACCATAAAATAAAAGAAAAATTCTAACTCAATATCAGAATGAAGAGCCATTGAGGTTCATGCGATAAATCTATTTCTTCTTTTTCTACCCATTCCATGTAATATTTCATAATATTAACTTTAATAATTTCTGAATTATTGAGGAATACATACTGTCTCTTTCTGAATTGATTATTGAAAAATGATTTTTCGACCGCTCAGTGGCCATCTTCAGTGCCGAATATAGCGGTTCTTGTGACAAACGAGGTGTCTTAAGACTCTTTGCCACAAGAATTCCTGTATACAGCACTGAAGATGGCCGCTAAGCGGTCGAAAAAACTTTTTGCAATAAACAATTCAGAAACACCATCACCTAATATATTTAACTATTTTATTAATGATCTTACAAAATTATCCCTCTCTTCCTAAATTCTCTCTTATTCTTTCTTCCCGTGTTCTCCCCCCATCAGTCAACGAATACAGTTACAAAGTTTCTTCTGTACTTTCTGGTGATGACTGAAATGTTTCATCTGGAAGGGAGTTAAATAAGTACTGTCTTTCTTTATTCTTTTTTAAAAATGCCCCACTTCACTCAATTGTTTGGTACAGAAAAAGTATACAGAATGTTTGAGAGTTCCATGTAAAAAATTGGAGGGATGATAGAGCATATTAATAGAAACAAAAACTCACTAAGGTATACGTGCCCGAAGGAGATATAATGAGACCAAGGCAATAAGAACACTAGACAAAAAGATGTGTAAAGCGATTTACTAATATTTAAAAAAAATCCCTCTACTCATTCAGTGCTTTGCTTTCTATCGTAAATGACATATTCTTCCCGTAAAGTTCTACACCATTCATAACCGCCAAACGCTGCACCCAGAACTCACCTAAAGCGTAGAGTAGCTTTAAAAGAAATTCACGAAATAAAAATTCGAAAACTCTTGAAAAACGTTAAACACACTTCATATTTCTCTCGCCACCTTATTGTCGGCCATCTGGAGCTGGCTGTGGCAAACAAAGAAATCGCAGTCGATGGTCGATCTGGGTGTGGAGCAGGCCATGGATTGCCTCCCATTCCCGAGGGGACGCACCGGTGACTAGGCGTTACCTCATTTGCCGCCAGGGCGCGCTGCGAGCGGGGGAAGGGGATAAGTTCGTCAGAGGCTGAGGAGAGAACCCTCTTTTCACCTCGAAACGTCAACCGGCATCGGCTGCGAGGCAAAAGAGTTAGCGAGATGTTTCCCTCGGGACGTTCACTCGCCTCGATAAGGGAAAGCAGATGAATTTATTCCGCGTAGAAGGTGGATGGGGCAAGGAAAAGATGTGTTTAAAACATGGCAGAGCTTTAGAGAATATTTGTTTTTATTTGACGATTTAAATTGTTCATTGATTGCTTTTATAGTTGAAGATTGCGCTTATAGTTATGTGGTATGGAGATATCTATACTAACAAAAGAGAATTATTTGGAATGTATATTGCATTAATGAAAAAGTAATCGGAAAAATAATCAGGGAAATTATTTGAAATTTCAATGGACACTTCTTTCCATTAAAATGCAAATTTTGATGAATACTGAATTACTAAATCAGAAGAAAAAAAAACAATTAAAAATAACTGATAATCAATAGATGTGAATTGACGTTTTCAGTGTTCTGCTGTAGCTCTTCAAGTGTATGAGGATTATTTGTGTATACCTGACAATTCTGACCCCAGCTGACCCAATTTTCCTCACAGGGAAAATCACTGGAGATTTTACTGCCTCTGCTCACAGTGCTCTCCTCTCTGAACACCTCGTGCAGTTGTGACAAGGTTCTCAAGGTGGTATTGTGCTGATGCTTCGTCTTGCTGGACTTATCCATACAGTCATTCATTTTTCCACAAATAGATTAAACAGCTTTTGACATAACGGACAAATTTAACAGTTTGGTAAAAGAATCGTGGTATGATCCAGACAATGCGCACCAAATACCAATCTTGAAATAATACAACGGCTTTCGACTGTACTGATGAGGATTTGCTTATGCATAATAGCGCCTGTTCTGCGAGTTCACATGCCATGACAGGCTGAAATAGGCCTCATCTGAAACAATGAAAAACTGAGAATCCAAAAGTTATGAGTCCACTTTATTGAGAAACCACCGGTAGAACTCAACACATGAACGTTTGTCTCGAGACTTTAACGCATGTACAACAGTAAATTTGTTAGGATAAAGATGCAGGTCTGTTTTGATAATGTTCTGTTAAGACGGTCTCTTTAATTCCCACTTCCTGAGATAACCGACTTTTTTTCCAGACTCTCCTTCACTCGAACATTGTTTTCTAGTGTTCTAAATCTTTTCGGATAGTTAGGATTTGTCTTTGATTCAGAGTAGGTTTTACTTCATTTTGTAACTGAGTCTTGCATCGCAGACTTTGCTGGAAGTTTTTGCCAAAACACTTCCAGTCTTCAACTCTTGCGCAAACTGTTCCATACACGATTTCAACGAATTGTGCCTTCCATAACATTCGACAATAAACACGCTCTGGTTTATCGTGAGCACTATTTTGTGATTAATTCAACTCGCCATTAAACATGTCTGCACCTCTCGCTCACAAAAACGAAATGACACAGCAAATAACTCGGTACAGAGCATATGCAGACACATGACGGCAATGGCTTGTTGCATCATCGTCACCAGAGGCCATTTCAGAATTTTCTGCAGAGGGAAGTTCTGCTGTTCATTAACAAGGCTCAATCCCGTATCAGGATTACAATTCCTTTCAGGGTCAGTTTTATTTTGCTCATTCTGTACAAAAATGTGCTCAACCGGAAGAGCGCGGAGGCGAAGGCAAAATACAGAATAATCGTGATGTATTCTGAAATTAGAGAGAAATCTAGGGACGTAATGATTTCTTACGAATCTCCAGTTTTGTATCTACTGTTATCTGTAATTTGAATAGATATCAGATAACTAATAAGATGGTGTCATTATAGTAGAGAAATACCAAAAAGGAAGTTTTTTGGATCATATAAATGAGCTACTTTAATATAATCTTTCAATAATTATTCTGCTTATTTTTTATCTATTTCAGTCTTGACATATACAAACATCTTTCTCACAAAGACACAGTATCATGTTTTCTTACAATTTATTTTTTCGCATCCGTTAACCTTGGCTATATATTCAGACATTGAAATTTTCCTCCGCACGCTTCGTTTTTAATATTCAGTACGTCTGCCGTCTCTCTGAAACGGAAAAGAAATCAACATTTCATGAATATGTTTTCGTGTTAATAAATTTCGTACGCTAGATAAAGTACTGTATTCCAAACATTTGAGATCGCTCTCTAGAGCGAGTTCATAAAGAATCCTGGGATTTGTTAGCGCTTGTATTCTTTGCTGTCGCAAAAGTTCACTCCGCGATGCATGTTCTGCAGATTCTGTAGCCTTTTCTCAAGGACCAATTAAGTTTTGACGGGAACTTTCATAAAATGAAGAACACTCACAAAAATTTGTTTAAAGTTACCGTAAAATATGGTTGAAATGTGAAAGTTAAATATCACGAGAGATAAACAACGTATGTTAGAAACATTTGCTCATCCTGGCTACAATACAATATTTTTGACAATGCTTAATTCGAGAAATTAACTTATTCATTTTTCTAGATATGACAGAAAATAATTGCTTTTCTTCATATCCAATGACAATGTAAATAATATGACAATTTATATTAATTCTGTAACTATTTTCATGCAGTGGTTCTTGAAATGTTTACATTAAAACATAAAAAGTTTTCATTAGAGCGTAATAAGTTTATCTTAGATTATGCAATTTCAGAAAGATTTCATCACCAGATTTTCATAAATACAAAGTAGATATAATAGAGAGGCATTTAAAGAAATAAGATTTTTTCTAGGAGACGTACGAGAAGTTGTCAAAATTCAATTATTCATGGACTTCATAAAATTCTGTGACTTCATGACAAATTAAGGCAGCATGAAAACATCTATTTATGATATAAAATTTAAAAAAAATCTTAATTACATGTTTTAAAATTTGTCTTCTTTTTCCACAAGTTTGTCATAGAACCCCTTCCTCCAATCGTAAGCAATCGCATAATTCACAAAGTCTGCTAAGCTATTTTTAATGGATTTGAGCTAACTAAAATAAGTGTTGAATACAATTAAATTTTTAGATTTTATTAAAAAACCGTTTATAAATTATGTTTCAACTTTCCCATTTGAAATAGTAAATTTTTCTATTAATGTTTGTGATGTAACTGTACAGAAATCGCGAGCCAGCTACAAACATGACCTGCAAACTTATTTAAAATATTGGATGTAGAAATAAAATTTGCCTTTTTAAAATTTTATACATTATTTTTTTATAATTGACGCGTTTTACTTTGTTTTAAGGATGTTGGTCATTTTAACACGATTTGGACAAAAATAAAGAATTTAAGCTCACGTTTTGAAAAAAAGCAGTGTGAAATAGAGTTTGGAATGAAGAAGAAAGGAAAAAATCAAACAATAAATACAATGGAGGATTGACGACTTGAGATTGAGAATAAGATAAAATACTAGGGTATTATAGTGGATAACCAATTAAATTTTTATTACACATTAAACCTGTGATTAATTAGGTCAAAAATGTATTACTGACTACTACGAGTAGGTATGAGTTGGACAACGCGAGATTAGAAAAAGTTTCACCGGACCTTTGTTTTCATGTGATGCTAGAGTATGGCACGACAAGGTTTTGTTCACGACAAGGAGTTTGGTTCACATCGAGAGGAGAATGTGTAGGAGAAAATTTAAGCACCGCGATGGAGTAAATAATATCGTACGGTTTCAACCAGAGCTTTGGAAGCGCTACTTGGGTTGATGCCAGTGGATTTGAGTATTCAAAAATTGGCATATCATACGATAAGAAAGGGAGAAATGTTGAATATTGATGGTGAACTGCTTAGCACAGATGAAAAATGATGGAGAGAGAATTTGATGAAAATACAACTGCTTTGCATATAACTTCCGTGTACCTACACGTGGAGAAGTTGTTTGATAACTTTCAGTCACATGAAAATGGCGACGAACCGGGAAACGAACCAAATGCATAACCAACCTTGACACGTAAATAAGTGAGAAACCGGTGCTTAGGCGCACACAACATAGAGCGGCGGCCGGTTCACATATCTCCTGTATGGGGATGTGTCTCAGGTCATCCGAGGTCAGATTGGGGTGGAAGTGGTGAACAATGGTCGAAGGCGAATGGGTGGTGTAGTGGTTAATACCCCTGCGATCAATCAGGAGTCCCAGGTTCGATTCCCGGCTCGTCGCTATTTTCATCTGATCGAAAGTATGTTACGAGAGATTTCTTCGCCTCATTCACGATGTATAATATTCTCAGCAGATGGACGTTTTTTTGAACATGGTACAACAAATACATGGTACAGTTACTCACAGGACACGGGGACTTCAATAGTTCTCTTCGTAGAATGAAGTTATTTGATGATATTTGTGTTTGTGGAAAATGTGTAGAAACAGTATCACATATAATTCATGATTGTGAAAACAATAATGAAGAGAGAATGAGGCTGGTAGACCTAATGAAAAAACAAATGTGTGACCTGGGAAGAAAATTCATGTAAAGTATTGGCAACACGGACGTTTTTGAAGACTTTCAACAAATATTACGATGGTTCGTATAGAGATTAAGAATAGTGGTCGCTAAGATGAAAGAAAAGGTTGGAATTATGAACTAAGGAAAGTAATATTAAAATTAAGAATACAATAAAGAGATGTACACATAGGTAATGATTCTGTGTTTACTTACCGGGTTTGATAATAAAATGAAAGAAAAGCAGAAAAAAATAAAAATTATGTCACATGATGCTAGTTGAAGTTTAGATTACGCTCTGTAACTTTGTAGCAGAAAAACAAATGAAAAAGCGTATGTTTTGGGTTAGGTTTTGAAAACATGTTTAATTATTCGATTTTTCAGTTAACTATCTCGCCACCCATTTTTCCGATCTGATTTTACCCTTTAATCCTCAATTAGTTCTGGGAATTTTGTAGACTTCTAATAATATTACATCTGATCTATTGTTGCCGTTCAGAATTCATCTTCCTGATTTTTTATTCTCGCTCGTTCAAATTGCATTTTGCCCTAAAATAGTATTCTGCCATTATCGCCCTCAAATCTAGTTACTCGCTCAACTTTAAATGCATTTGTACTTACACCATGCTATCACACACATCGCGTTTTATTGAACCAAATTTGTATATTCTCTTTTCAAGATATTTTCATTGATAAGTTCATTATTGTGCGGTAACCAATGATAGTTATGTATTGCGTGTCTACAATTATACACGAAACTTGATGTTAACTGGATGTTATTTTTAAACGTTATTAAATTATTTATATTCCTCTCTTCAGAGAACGTTTTTAAACATTATTAGGTATTACAAAAGTTAATGATTATCACGTGTCTATAATAGACTCAAAATACAAACATATTACCGAAATCACTTCACATATGAAGCCGACGTTCACTTGAAAGTTTCCAGTACTTGTATTCGAGGTCGCTAGTATCGGTTTACTGGAATGATGCACGAAACTACACCAGCTTACTTCTCTCGAACATATCACTGACCTGACTAACGCTGTGTAACATTTTAAACCCATCTATGTTCACTTTGTTTTGACGAACTAATTTTTTCGTTGTTCAGCCCAAAAGTCTCCTCAGATATTCATTTATTTATTCTTCAAACTACTCTTATACACGCAGTTTTAGTAGTGCCTCATTTTCAAAATCATCGATACGCACGAACCAGTTGAGACAGGAAAATGGCAAATCATAAAGTTGGTTAGAAAACTGACATAGGTCAAAACTGCCAATGTTCTTTCAGTATTCCCTCGGGTATTCAATGTAACAAATCTAAGCTTTCATTCTATTTACTAGACTGTGTTTCGTGTTTTGCAAAGAACCAATATTACTTTTTATATACTTGTATTAAGTAAGCAATACATACAGGTATATTTTTTTCAAGATCTGAAATAACTAAAGTGGTGTAACATGAACTCATTCCCAATTAGGATCGTTTTAGTAATTTAAAAAATTTGTAAAAATGTATATTAGAGATCTCAAAATATAGACAAATATAATTTCTTTTGTCTCTTGGTAATGAGTAAATTAAAAGCTTACGACACCGTGGAGCCAAAAAAATAAAAATTAAAAAAGATAAAAATATTGTTTAGAAAACAGATGAAAAGTATTGTTTTTAAGTTAATAACGATTGATGAAAAAATCCCATTGTACAGAACTTTGGACGTACTTCAAAATTAAATATATTTTGTTATTTGGATAAGTAAAATCGTGGGGCGCTTTGTAACACGTCTGGCATATAAGAGGCTATACTTACCCAGTGGGTTGCTGTGAGTTGAACGGATCAATTTTAGAACTTTTTAGTGCATTACTAATAAAAGTTTTTTTATTTTTAAAATATTAAATTATTTTCAACTTTTTAGTCTTAAACGAACTCTAATCCGTAGTCATTCAAACGTATTATGATTAAAAAGTATTTATATGACACCATAGTATTTTATTGTCGTCCGGTTAAAATATTTGTACTGAATTTTAGTTTGATCGGATCATCAGAAGTGAGTGTAACTCTAATGGAAATATTTGCTAACATACACACGAACAAAACCAGTGATGCTAATAAAACGTATTTAATAAAAGATAAATCTTTGTAGTCAAAATTGTCTGTCTTTATTACAATTTATAAAAATGATAAAATTACATGATAAAAAATTTTGAGTGTCCTCTTTGATCTAGGTAACAAAAAAGACATCCAGTGAACAATGAGGACAGTAAAGACTACTTATTTAAAGAAACCATTTTCATATTTTGCCAGTAATATGAAGGGTAGAAAGTCTTATAATNTTTGATCTAGGTAACAAAAAAGACATCCAGTGAACAATGAGGACAGTAAAGACTACTTATTTAAAGAAACCATTTTCATATTTTGCCACTAATATGAAGGGTAGAAAGTCTTATAATGCATGTCAAGCATGTCAAGCATGTGCACCAGATTGCATCTGCACTGGTTTATTAAACCGACTGGGACGCTACGCTTATATATTCTTCTAGCATGAGACTTGGGTTCTCCTTCTCAGTTGCCGGGTGTTTATTTTTATCGCTTTTTGTTCCCTTTTCAGGAAGTTACCACGGGTTTCACAAATGCACCCAAAGTCCGACCACTGCAGCAAAATTTAAATATAGTTTTCATTAATAAACATGTCAACAACCAGAATAGTTGGTTGTATGATATAGTGTGCGTTTGGTCGTAATTGTTAACATCAAATATTATCGCCTTACATTCCTAACACATAAGAAATGAAGACATTTAGTTGCGTTTTTATAAATCAATGTTACTTTGGCTAATAACATAAAGTTGTTCAAAGTATTTGGTAATGGATTCATTATGTAACTACAATACCTATGTAACTATTATGGGACATTTGCTTAAAGAAATGAGTTGCGAGTTCCATGAATACACGTATTGACTGGAATATGAGTAAGCCCTATTAGTTTCGATTTCGTGCACATCTGTAGTCTGGTGTGACACTTTCTCCGTCGCATCTTTGTCTTTAGTTATTTACTTGCGATTAAAATTGATGAATTATTCTACACATAATAACAAGATACTTTAGAATAATAAGAAGTCCTATATTGAAGAAGCACTGACGTCTAAGAAGTTTTCGTCTTTGTTATATTAAAACTACAGATTTTAAATAAAATATAATTTGTAATGTTCATATAGTATGCCTATTAATAAAAGGGTGTAAAGTTCAAATGGAAGAACTAGTAATCGAGAATTTTCTCCTAAGTAGTTACAGTTGAAATATTTTATTTTCTTATTCTCAAGATATTCCCTTTATTCTTTTAAGTAACTTTCCTGACACTCGTCTACAAATGCAAACTGTTTACTTAGAGCACTCAGAGACATCCCAAGATATTATGTATTCTCTTCTCTCGTCAAGTATTATTAAGTGAGTCTTCTATAGCTCTACTTGCCGCTCTTGCAGCTATTTTAACAAAGCATTTTTCGTTTCTTTTTTGTTTCGTGTCTATGTCAACAGCTGTTCTCTAAGCGATCTGCCGCCGGTCTCATGCCGGTCTTTTATAAGTCTCACTAAATTATATTATATTTTCTCTGAGATAACTTCAGTGTGCTTAAAACAGTGTGACACTCGGGAGACGGGCAGTTTTTAAGTAAGTAAATATTTGTTGCAATGAAAAATCTGTTAGTTTTTAGATTTAATTATGTTCAGTAACACAAAATTAGAGTTTAATACATGCCATTTTAATATAATTATGACAAGACATCTATGGATAACAAGAGACTTTCTTTAGAAAATAATTGTTTTCACATTTACGAAGACCTAACCTACCCGAAAATTCTCGAATGACGACTCTTCGACGTGAAATTCAAACGAATGAGTTGATAGGAGATTTGGCGTCTGAGTGAGAAGTTGAGAAGTAGAAAGAAGCTGAGAAGGCGCATAGGAAAGAAGAGCTAGAAGAAGAATGATGAGACATCTATGGAAAATTATAATTTTAAATTTTTATTCAATACGAAAATCACTTGCATTCAGGAAGCATCCTTCGTGTGCAGCACAATCTGTCATCTTTAGTTTCTGCAGGATAAACATTTTATGTAAAAACGCGTATCTTAAGGTAAAATTCTTCTCAGATGCATGATTGGGAGTTGAATCTCGTGCATGTCATCTAGTCAAACGTCCTGGGCTTCTGGCTAGCACTTCCCTTACCCTTGCCATGTTTTCTGTGTAAACAAAGACTTACGACTTTAAACGGAAAAACGNATCTTAAGGTAAAATTCTTCTCAGATGCATGATTGGGAGTTGAATCTCGTGCATGTCATCTAGTCAAACGTCCTGGGCTTCTGGCTAGAACTTCCCTTACCCTTGCCATGTTTTCTGTGTAAACAAAGACTTACGACTTTAAACGGAAAAACGATCTTTATTTCACAAATTATATACTGTTCTTCCGTTTAAGGTTGTAAGTCTTTATTTATTTGATTTGATTATAAAATGGATTTTAATTCTAGAATTTTCTTGTGTAGTTTCACTGAATTTCAGGTCTTTATGCTAATGTTTACGGTAGATCTGAAATGTTCCACACTTCTGAGAACTGTGTTTCGACTCGGAATAGATGTCCCGAATGATATTGAATTGTTTACGAAGAATCGCTGAGTAACTGAAGTAGCCTCATCACTTTTAACAAAACTTTCATATTTGAACCACCGATGTCACGGGTTCCACGACTCAATTCCTTCGAAAGTGGTGCCTTGTGAGGAGAAAAACGATATTCCCCCACCACTAGGCTCAAGTACCACATGATTTTAACTCCAATGTGTCACCTTGTATACCACACCAAACTAATCTCATCGTGTATTTGATAGTATATATTGTTCGTAACCTCTCACGTAATCACTAACCTTGATATCGAGTCACAGTAACTTGCCACAAATAGATTAGTAATGTCTATTATTAATAACAAATTTCAATGTTGCTGAATCATTGGCTAAACTTATAGTTTATACCAACATTCTCATACTGAACAATTGAACCAAATATTTGTGGATATTCAAAATCCCGCAGAATGGTGCGCCAATGATTTTCCTGTTGCTCAGTTTTCAAGTTCCACTCGCATGATATTCGTATATGTTAACAAAAAAAGTTCGCTTCATTATCAGAAAAAAGAACGACTCAGATAATAACAATTTTCGATAAAATATAACGCAATGTCAATGTAATTTATTTATTTCTAATTTATCAATCGTTGAAACTCATGTATTTAAATGAGCTAAAGTAACAAAATATTTGTGTTGTACAAATATTACTTATTTGAGAAACCTCTAGTTTTAAAATTTACTCTTCTGAAATAGATATTACTACACATTACTGGCATTTCAATTCAAACACTCGCTGAGTGATTAGCAATTTTTCGTTTGCATTGTGTAAATATTCGTTTCAAAAGAACGTTGAAGATTGAATTGAATATTTATTCGTTTTACCATCAATACATTAAATTTTTTATGGTCAATGGACAAACCGTAGACAAATGAAAAATTTTTCAATTTGTAGAAACTACTAGAAACAAGTAATCTGAATTTTGTATTATTTATTTCTATTAAAAAATAAAGCCCAATACTTATTCGTCAACTATGGTTAACCCATGTTGATGGGGTTTTCCACAAATAAAATTATAAGTAGCTAAGATCGTAAAAATAAAAATTTTAAATCATTGTAACATAGAGACCTGACACAATCTTTCTCGTACTAATTTTTTGTCCGTATTACAAATTTGGTTTTCGTAGTAAATTTTTATTTAAAAAATTCTTTGAGTGACAGAAATGCGAAGAAAAAACAAAGATAATTACAATTTTTTGTAAATTTATGAAAAACTTACCTCTCATTCGCTGTTTTAAAAGCGACATCAAATTATTTAGTCTCATTGTTTTTTCTCTGTAGTGTAGATGTGTTCGTTAGCATCTTAGCTTCTGTAACACGTGTTCCGGGTAAGCGAGAAATTTATTTATTGATGAGAACCCTTACTAAGTTCCACATTCAACAAATTTTAATACGTTAATATTAAATAGTTCTTTGTATTATTTAAATTCGTTAGTTAATTCAGTAGTTTTGTTAAACGTACTTCATTTAGTTGAGTTGTTCAATTTTAAATTGAAACGAAAATTGAAGCTAAAAAGAGCTCGATTTCATCTGGTTTTCATTCATAAATGTGTGTCATTGCTCAAACAAAGGCGGATGAGCATAATGTTGCAGATGAGTTAAATTGAAAATCCATACATGCCTGAGTGTTGTTGATTCGTAGTTAAATTATCATAATCGTCATGATCCTATTTTATTTTATTTTTTATTTCATCTTATAGCATTTTGTTATTTTATTTTCATTCCTTTGCTCGTAATATCTCTATGTTCTTTCATCTTTTATTATCAACTTCCCTTTCGTAATATACTTCACGATCTTCCCCAAAGGCCAGGTGCTGAAGCACGCTTTCACAGCTACTGAACGGAACTGTCGTAAAACGCAGGTTCTTCTTCCCCATCTGCGAGCAGACAGATCCGCTACTAACCGGTTTTTCAGTGACGCTCTTAGCGACAGTGAGGAAATTGCGTGTTGTTTTCAGTTGCCAATACAGTTCGTACATATTAACAAAATTAAGTTTCACTTCGATATGATGTAATGTTTACTCTCTGTGCTAAAATCTAAAAAACAAAAAGTTCAAGGATAAAAAATAGTTTATTTTTGTAACTTATTTGTGTAATATGGAGGGTGAAAATATGGCAAACGAAAAAGTAGGTTACCAAGTACAGTAATTTTTAATGTACAGTTTATTAATAAAGTATAGAGGAACTGCTTGAAAGTGTTAGTGGTGAAAAGAGATGTATATTCTAACTATTACGTATCTTTCCTTGCCAACTAATTATTTGCTGTACACATTTTTATTGACGGCAATTTTTCTGTTTCTCAAAGGGAATATTTTGGTTACAAAATGAATTCAACAGTTTCTCATTGGGAAATACGAGAATAATATGCTTACAAACATCAGGAATCTCCGATCATTTTTCGCCTTCTTGTGTCGCGATCCGCACGGCAAATTCTCTTTGAAGCGTTTCCACGAATTCAGTGGACGTGCGAGTGGGGCGCGACATGTCGCTAATATAAACTTGCAGGGCAACCAACTTTTCTGGACAAGTTATCCCCCAGCGGCAAAAGTGTTCGTTGTGGGGCAAGTTTGAAACGTCTCTTTGGAGACTTGGCGAGCGAGTCAGGGGGAGGAGGGAAGGTATGTGGCAGTCGAGAGAGACGAGATTTTCATACAACTATTCCGCTTGGTGACGTGGATGTGAAGAATACGGCTGGAGGAACAAAAAATATAGAGAAAAGAAAACTCAAAACTCGTAATAATTCAAATACGGCCAATTTTTTGGAATCAAATTCTAATTAGATGAACACATATGTCGAAAACAATTTTAATTTCATAAAATGTTTCTCATCCCGAAAGTAGATCCGTAGGAATATGTTCCAATAAAAACAGAAAATTTAATGATAACATAATAGTGTTCTATTAAATAAAATTTCATACTACTATACCTACGTAGGTCCAGGAATGTGAAAAATAAACATAGCCCTTGCGTCAATTCTGAGTTCAACTACCAACGGCTTTTTAGTGTNTAATGATAACATAATAGTGTTCTATTAAATAAAATTTCATACTACTATACCTACGTAGGTCCAGGAATGTGAAAAATAAACATAGCCCATGCGTCAATTCTGAGTTCAACTACCAACGGCTTTTTAGTGTAACTGTCATATGTTCGATAGTTTTTTTTCTTCTCAGTATGTCAGTTGTTAAAATAGTAAAAAAGAAAACACTTTGTTTATTGGTTATTTTGTTACGAGTAAATTTCCTTTTTTTTTTTTTGACTGATTTTGTCTACCGCGACGGGGGGTGAGCTTTATTTACCACTACCGTGAAATCAAGTCTTATTGGCTTTGCAAATTAATACACGGGGTGAAAAAGATATCAATAGTAAGGATAACGCTTCGTAATACACTAGAAAGTAAACTGGAACTACTGCGGAAGCGTCAGAAACCACAGACGAAGAAATCTACCTTGTTCCTTGCCAAGGCAATAATAATGCTTCTCGATTTCATGACTTATCGAATCGTTCAGCAATTTCACTTAGTTTCACTGTGATATAATATTCGCTAAGTTTTTTCAATTCACCACGAATTAATAATGTAGACACTAAAGAGTTCTAACCTTTGTACGCAAAACATGATCTTTCTTCTATTTCATCTATTTCTATTTCATGATCTATCTTTTTTTCATTTCTGTATCATTGCCACCATTTTAAATTTGTTGTTTTAAGTTTTGAATTTTCATTATGTTAAAGAGAATGTCAAAAATAGTAATTGTATAATTAGCAAGTGCATATCTATTTAGAGTGTTTTATCCTTGAAATGTTAAAGAACACATCTTCGTCATTCGCAGCTAGGTCAATAATTATGAGACACACACATGTGAATCAACATTATTATTTACTTCCAAAAATACACATTTTCAGTAGAAATGAGAATAAATGATGGTAACAAAGTATTATTTGGTTAAAATATCTCACAACTTCTTCAACATAAAAATCAAATATACTCAACCTAATAATTTATCATCTGGTAACAAATGTGACATAAACTATTTACAAATTATTTCTGTTTGTTCATAGAAAATAAAAAGGAAAATATAACTTTTAATCCCTCATACTCAAATGATTTCGTCGAACACCATATTTGATAACTTCCCGCGTAGATGTTAATACTGAAGAATATAAATGAGACTTGAGCTTTAATTTTATTCCATGCAAACAGGAACATTTCGTGTTTTTGTGCAAGACAATGTGCGACATGGTTGCCATGATGGAAGAAGTCATCTCCAGAGAGGTTGAGGCCAACTCTTGTGCAGCCGGTGCGAAGGAGACACGAACTGTGAAGCGACTTGGCCTCGCGCCAGACCTCACGACGTCACAGCTTCGGAATATGAGACATTCTCTCCTGAAAACTTTGATGTTTTATAGAGTCACTTTTCAGGTATTCGAAACTAGTATCTGGTTCAAAGTTTATATCGTAATCTTCCTCTCGTTCGATCTGTATGATAGTATAAGATTGTATACTGGTTGGTTCAAAAAGAAGGAACACCCCAATATCTCCTAAACGGATAGAGGTACCGAAGTGCGTTACGTCGTGACTTGAGAATTCAAACAAAACAAACTCCTAGGGTTGGCGCAAGGAATGCTACAAAGTGCAGCGGCACGATTTTAACGTTTTCTAAAGAAAAATGCCCATTAAGCATGTTTTTTTGAAAGAAGCTAAGAAGAACGCGATCGGCTGTTGGACTAGTCAGGAATTCTCGCAGTCCTTCCAACTGCTATCACCCGGTTAGACCAACGACACATGTACCAGCCCAACTCTTCACTCAGAAAAGGTTTAGTGTGTTAGATGACTTGTCCCAGTTTCCTCCCCTACCTAATCTTCCTACCCGTTTCATCCCTTCCCGTCCAGTACTTAAACGTGTTCACAAACCACGCACTAGGAAGCACAGCCGTCCACATTCACGTAAAGTAGTGCTACCCAGAGATGAAGCCAACACTTCTACGCAGAAATTAAATGTGCTAAATATTCATTGATTCGCACGGTCGCCACATGTCATCCGTTTTGCGTGGATTGCTTCTCAANTTACACTAAAAAACTCACTGAGCGGGACACAGTAATCATCATAGGTGGGCAGAACGATATCAACTTGGGTGGACATTTTAACGCGTCTGAACATCTACAGAAACTAAAAATGGCCTCCCTGCACACAAACATAGTACTCTCTAGTCTGCCTCCACGCTTCAACGTTCCACAAATAAACCACGAAATTAACCTGGCAAACATCTCCCTAAAACATCAACTGGCAAACACAAAAATCACATTTTTTGATTTGCACCCACACCTGACTGCCAAGGACTTACCCAACAAGGTTTACATCTGAGACCGTCTGTGAAACGTCACTTCGGTTCTCTCCTAGCTTCACATCTGACCTCACACCATCCACCTGCCCCGTTACCCACTCCTACACCTCCTCCTGCTNCGTGGATTGCTTCTCAACCTACCTCATCTCTTCCTCCTCCACCTCCCTCTGGTCCTACCTCACAACCACCACCTCCTTCTCCTCCTCCTATCTCCACACCCATCTCTTCTCCTGACCCCGTTCTTTCACCTACTGCTTCCTCATCTCCCACGTCAACATCTATTCCTCCTGTCGCCCCCATACACCGTTACAACTTGCGGTCAAGAGTACAATGTGGTACTCGAAGGTGACAATCGCGTTCGGGTGTAGTGTGCGGGCTTGATCCGAGATTCGAAGCTGTAACAAATTCAAATTCCCTTCCACAATCTAACTTCGATTCTATTTCTCAAGAATCACAAACACTTTGCGAAAATAAAATAATTATATTTCATCACAATGGCCAATCTTTTTCAAACAAGTTGACAAACATTAAAATTCTGATACACGATACATTCGATTTGCTATGCATCGGAGAACATTGGCTTTCAACTATCAACATCAACGATACGGCTATTTATAATTATTATTCAGTAAGTTCTTACTGTCGACAACATTTTAAAGGAAAAAATCCCCACGGAGGTACGTGTATCTACGTTCATAATGATATTTTATCTTCTCCACTGCCAGGCTACGAGAACGTCTGCGAAGATAGTGTGTTCGAATTTTCTACAGTAAATCTGACCGACACCGGTATTGTTGTTTTGTGTATTTATAGACCTCCTCAATCAGATCTTGACATATTTATACAGAACTTCGAAATTGTCTTAAAACATATTACACATAAATCTACTAAATCTATCGTTATTTGTGGCGATTTCAACATCGATTTCCTGAGTACATCCGGCTCTGAACATTAACCAATTAAACAATTAAAGAATCTTATCGACTCCTTCAACCTTATTACTACGATAAACGATCCTACTTGTTTCTCCAGTTTATCTGAAACATTACTAGATCAAATTATAGTCGTCAGTGGAATCTCGTATCTCTCTGAAGTGTTTATCGCCGGATACAGTGATCACTTTGCTCAAGTATTGAAAATTAATAACAAACTAAAACCACTTAAAATCCTTTACAAATTTACAAGAGAGTTTAATGACACTAATAAATCCATATTTATAAATTATTTGCGTGAAGAAATATGGAAAGATGTTTACAACTGCCAAAACACCAACGACAAATTCAATGTATTTATCTCTATATTCCTAAAACATTACAACTCTAGCTTTCCAATTAAACGAAAGTTAATTAACACAAAGAAATACAATAGATGGATCATCCAAGGAATAAGAATTTCTTCAAAAAACAAACGCCATTTATATTATCTTTCAAAACGCTATAACCAACCACCCGAATTCCATAATTATTTTCGTAAATATAAGACTATTCTTCGAAAGGTAGTCAATGCAGCAAAAGACAGGCATACACTAAAATCGAACAATAGGATAAAAGCCATGTGGAATATTGTTAACACGTCAATCTGAAAATTGCGAAGAAAATGTTTCTTTACTAAACGATGGCAAGATCGTAACAAATCCTCAGGATATCGCACGTTTGTTTAATTCTTACTTTTCAGAAGTTGGCCAAATAACGAACTCAATATATCCAAATCAATGTCCTCCAATTATATCCACCCATGTACTCAATTCTATGTTTCCTTCCGAAACTAACGCCAGTGAAATCATGGGAATCATCAGCTCATTAAAAAACAAATTTTCAACAGGCATAGATGATATACCTGAGTTTATTGTTAAATCTTCGTCCCACGCTATATTAAATCTACTCATAAATATTTTTAATACTTCTTTATCGGAAGGGGTGTTTCCTAACATATTTAAGAAAGCTAAAGTTAAATTTTACACAAGAAAGAAAACAAACTTAATATTTGAAATTACCGACCATTATCTCTACTACCCACTTTCTCAAAGATCCTAGAAAAATTGATCTGTAAGCCTCTTCTAGATTTTTTATCAACAAAAAACATTGTCTCGGACGGTCAATACGGTTTTCGGAAATCCTTTTCCACTACAAGCGCCATATTTTCTTTCTTAAACGATGTTACCACATCTCTTGACAGTGGAGAAAATCCTCAGGGTGTTTTTCTTGATTTATCCAAAGCATTCGATGTCATCGATCACAAAACTCTCCTTCCATATTGCATTCTTTAGGCATTCGCGGACTTTCACATCAATTTCTACCTTCTTATTTAAAAGATAGATATCAACAGGTCGGAATAGCCTATACTAAAAATAAAATACTTGAGCGCTGTCTTTCAGAAACAAAGCCACTTACTTGCGGTGTACCCCAAGGATCAATTCTCGGCCCTATACTCTTTTTTATTGTATGTGAACGACATGTCATCTTCCACTTCAGATTGCAAAATGATTCTTTTTGCTCATGACACAAATTTACTATGTAAACATGCCAATGCTCAAAATGTTTTGCCTAACCTTTCGACTTGGTTTTGTGCAAATCGTCTCATTGTAAACACTGACAAAACAGTGTCTATGTCATTTCACAATAGTAATACAAAACTTTACCCCAGGTTTCTTTTTCTTTAAACGGAACGCAATTAAAAATTGTTACGAATACAAAATTCGTAGGTCTCCATATTCAAGACAACCTCAAATGGAATTGTCACATTGACAATCTTAATTCCCAATTAAGCAATCTGTTTTACGCATTCCGAATCTTAGTTAACGCAGTTATTCCTCGTATTTCCCGTTGCGTATATTTTGCAAACGTTTACTCCCATTTACGTTATGGCATTACCTTCTGGGGTAATTCCGGTCAGAGTATTCAAACTTTCAGAATTCAGAAGAGGAGAGTTCGGATAATTTATAAATCTCACCCCCAAAACTCTTGTAAACCTTTATTCAAGGAATTAAATATCTTAACACTTCCCTGCATTTATATTTACGAAACAGTCGTGTTTGTTACGACCGAATTACTGAAGTGTCACCCTTGCTTTATACGAAACAGTCTCGTTCACTAACACAATACTCGCAATAGTAATAATATTCATCGCCCTGGAGTGTCAACCACACTTTGCCAAAAAGGACCTCATCATTCGAGCATCATTCTATATAATTCCCTGCCCAAGAATATAAAAGATACTATGAAATTGAATATCTTCAAATCTGCAGTTAAAAACTACCTCCTGCACCAGTGCTGCTACACTGTAAAGGAATTTATTGATTTTAATAAAAGTTAAATCCGTCTTGTACTTTATCACGCCATTGCTGAAGTACTTTTTAAATAACTTGCAACAAAATAGTTTTTGAAATTGTTGTATTATTGTGTTGTGTCTTATGATTTATATTAATTTAATTTTATGTGTACTCAACTTTGGCACGGTTGTATACATAAATTCTGTAGGCCCATCCTGGCCCGGGTTTTTCTTCGGTAATCCCTCAGGTACAGGCGGATTCCTTATACAGGTTGTGTAGGCTTTTGTCTAGGGGTGCGTTTATTGAAACAAGAATTTGTGAATTTAGTGTTGTTTCAATTTTTATGATTTGAAGAGACTATATTCAGAATAATCTGTAGTTTGATAATAATATACCCATGTAAAATAAATTTTTTGTGTTAAATTACAAAGGTGTTGATATTTTATTAGTATTATTACACGAAGCCAATAATAGTTTTTATATTATCTAGAAGTGTGTTGAAATTTTTGAATCTGCCTCTGCCTTAGGGTCCTTGATAGGAATTGATGCGATGGCTCCTGGCTTGCTTTCGGAGCGTAAATTAGTTTATTGTTCTTCACATGGTCATACGCAGTTTGCACTGTTTTATTGACTAGAAATTTACTTACTATTAAAACAATTGTTAATCGCCATTCTGGCCCGAATTTTTATTATTGTAGAGGCGGAATTTTTGTTTAGGTTATCTGGGTCCTTATCTATTGAAGTAATTAATCTCGACTTCAGAGGTTGACTAATAGTTATTAATTGATAATTTTTTTGAATAATCTATAGTTTATAATAATACTTACTTGTGAAATGACGGCATTTTATTTGTATTTTTGTATTAAATACATATCTGTTTGTCTTTTATTAATATTATAACACGTACCAAATTTTTAAATTTTTATCTTACAATTGCGATGAAATGTTAAATCTATCTTTGCCTTAGGGCCATTGATTGAAAATGATGGGACGGTCCTATGCTTACTTTTGGAGAGTAAATTCGTTTATTGTCCTCCACGTTTTCATACGAAGTTTGTAACTGTTTTTGTCATTTTATTTATTATTATTATTATTATTATTATTATTATTATTATTATTATTATTATTATTATTATAACGAATAATCTCAGGAGATACAGCAGCACGACTTTAAGTATATTTTCGTTTATGTTCATTGAGAAGAAAATGAGGAAAAAAATCAAACTCCAGTTACGCGGCTCTCCGTTCGAATTCAATAAATGCGTCATCATTGTATCTCTGTTTTCTCGTGTTTTAAAGCAACGGTGAAGAAATCTCGTTTCCAATAAAAAATTAAAAATGTCTGCAACTAAAAAGTGTACAACTCAGTCCTACAGGCGAGTTGTTAAGAGCAAACACCTCATGACTCCTATTCGGGTAAAATATCGAATGTCCACTCAGATAAGTCGTGTCTTGAGACTTATTACTTGATGTATTTAAATGATTGGTTTCTTTTTCAATTCTATGATAATGGCACTATTATTAATTTTTAAATGAATTATATATATTTTTCAGCGTTACTTCAACGCGTGAAGTTCAATTACATAGATATAATATTTATTGAATTCAAATGAGTGACGCTAGAGAAACATAAATATTTAGTATAAAAAATAAGATAAGAAAACTGGACTCTTTTCACGCTGTGCCGGAAGGTCTCACCCAGTTAGGTCATTTCCTCAGACATGCTTTGTAATACGAAATGTTTAATTAATCTCTATGATGTTTTACTGTGGTTATTTCACCAAATTCAATTAATTTAATATATTTATATTTGATTTTTCATTGTCTTTAAACTAACCGCATAAAACCTAATAACATTTAAACAGACAGCTTTGTCGGATAAAATAAATTAGGAAAAATGTATTTAAGGCGCGTTTCCAACTCAAATCTACTGTCATTTCTTTTAGCGGATTCAACAATAAATAAATAATACAGGAGAATATGTTAATTGTACCTTGTAGTTTATCGTAAATATCTTCCTAAAATATGTGTATGGACAATTTTAAATAAGCAAGAAAAAAANTTCCTAAAATATGTGTATGGACAATTTTAAATAAGCAAGAAAAAAATTTATTTGAATTCATATGATAACTCACACCACATTAAGAAATAATAACACGCGTATGAATAAATAGTTATTTTGTTAAATAATTGTTAAATACCTTCCCTTCTATCCCATGATTCATATATTCTTCTAAAGAAACAATTGATACATTTCCAGTTTATTTGCTGCAAAAATTTGTACTTTGATTGACTACATTTTACTTTCGTTATGCAAATCATTTAAAATATAATTAGAAATATTATTATTGTATGTAATGTCAACTTTAGAAAAATCTTCATCTTTCCATTAAACATCAGCCACGAGACGAGATTCTTGACGTATGTGTGTGTGTGTTTTTTTTTTAATCTTTGTCGATCAATCAAATCGCAGTCTTTACATTTTATGTTGAGGGAATTTTTTTACAATGTTGATAGTCGTTTTCTGCTCCGAGTAACATGTACAATAAATGTATACATGACTGAAAGATAATGAAAATAATATAAAACACGTCAATCGTTAGAATATATAAACACTTTCAATGGATGATATCCATCTCGACGTTAATTTGTTTATGTCAAATCTTTATAAGGATAAGTCCCAATAATGAAGATTTATTTTAACTCGTTGAACACTTTACAAAGAACAGTGTTAAAATTATATCTGAAATGTTATACTATCAATTTCTTGTCCAGAAAATATATATTTTTGTTTTGGAAATACTTTCATGTTGTATGGTTTTCTTGTATTCTCAAAAAAATAAATAAATAATTCTTTGAAAAAATTTAATAGTAGTTTGCCAATAGACGGTAACTTTTGAAACGTATCTCTATAATCTATAAACTATCCCGAGCCAAAATTTATTTTTTCCTTTTATCTCGGTTTCCCTCTTTTTATCGTTGTTACAAAAATTGTTTATTCAATTTTTCTTGTTTTGCACATCCTAATATTAAAATGAAATATTAGTTTTGTAATACAGCGAGATTCTTAAGAGTTCATTCGATAAATATTGGTAACATATAGAGGTATGACAACTTTTTTATAATTAAATTTTATCGCCTATAAAAATAGGAAATACTTTTATGTTTTGGTTTGACCTTGCTCACTTACCTTAAGGTTTGCTGAAATTGTCTTTTTCCTGAAACACAAAATGAAAGAGAGCTTCAGAACCACATTTTTCAAAATTATACATTAAAATAAAATTAGATGGGGTCGGAAAATGTATCGTTTTTTATCACAGATTAAATAAATATTTCTTCATCTTAAATGATGAATAAAACGAACCAATGTTGAAAACAGACAAACATTTGCACTAAAACACAAAATGAAATAAAATTTTACAACGTTTCGATCCGTTTTTGTGGATCTTCTCTAGGGAATAGCAATACTTCAGTACATCATTCGTAATTTATGGATTCATGCAGAGGGAAAAATGATCAATTCTTAAATATTAAGCCGTTTAGTTCACATGACACAATATTTAAATTAATCCTTTCAATCCAAAATTCTTCTGACTGTTTGACTTTAATAAAAATGTATTTGATTAATTTATATCCACTTAAAATGCACTCATAACGTGCCGTTAATCTACATAATTTCGCTGTGCTATTCTATTGTTTTATGTGAACAAAGTTCATGGATTATTAAGTGTTCTAAATTACGAATATATTCGCAGAGTTGAGGAATGCTTAAATTATTAAACAGAGCGTGAATAATTAGGGAGAGAGAGATGCGTGGGAAGAGGTGTTTAATTATCTAACGTGTGGCATAGCTTTTGGAATATGGCGGCATCGGGGTTATGGTGAGTTATGTGAGTTTGATTGACGTCCTGAATCCTCCACGCTGATCGCGACCGCTTGAAAACCCTTTTCCGCGTCTGGTGTCAGGAGGGCTTCCCTTCCAACTCCATACAAATCACGACCTTTCGCCCGCTCCCAACGCCCGGCCTTCACCGACACTGTCCACAACGTTGTCTCCAATGTTGCCATAGTGCAAATTCCAGCGTTGCCACAATGATGGATTAACCTACGTGAAATGATACATCCAGAAACAGCACTGTGATGTATCATACATTATTGTTACTCCAATTTTCCGAAGGTGTCCCTGTATAACATTCAACGTGTGCGCAATGCTTCGATCTTCGCAAGAAAAAAAAGAAGTTCAAACCAACCTACTCAAGCAGATAATTATCTTTTCTGAATGTCACTTTCACAAATCTTTATACACTTTAATTTACAATGCACAATTGCAATTTGCAATAAAACGTTTCGGTTGTTATAATCATCAGATGCATTAAAAATATAAATACACAGTATATCCACTTAATGTTTTATAATTTTAGTACACTTAATTATGATACCAAAATTTATGTTACAGATTTTGATTGTCCATCGAACAGTGGTTTATTAAAGTGCCATTCAGTGAAGAAAATTGTCTGCTTTAGTTGGTAGTTTTTCACTTTGCTTGCCCTAAAACGATGACGTAATGCCTAATTGGGGAGGAAAATATATTCAAAATGATTAATGCTGAACATTCTAAACGATGAGTAATACAGAAACTAACCATGACTTTGTGTAAGACGTTTGTTAGCGAAATGGCCTCACTAACACCAAGAAAGAAAAATTATTGAACAGAAGTCGCTCACTAGAACATTGAAAGTACTTGTCGACCACGCGAATCCGACGTCCTAGCCCTCCTCCGCTACCGGCTCCCTCCGATTCTCGACTCCCCTAAAAGTCTCCCTCCGCCGTCTCGCTTAGGGCGTAATGCCTTTTTTCGCCTACAGGCAGCGTCCGTATGGCCAGCGATTGGAACGGACTTACCGGCTACATGTGTCTCGAAGTGCTCGGGATGAACTGAATGTAAATTATATTAACTTCTTCGCGCGAAAGCCGAAACTTACCGATTTTACAGTACGGCGGCTGCGCGTACCTGCCGTGGAGAATCGATATGCCTGTCTGACTCTCTCACCTGTCTGACTCTCTCACCTGTCTGACTCTCTACCTGCCTCTCAATTTAACGTTTTTTCTTTAACACGTTCTTTGTAGATAACTCATTCACCAATGCCCACTGACTGTCAAATATATTAATTTTGAGTTGAAAATCAAAAATACAAAAAAATAACATTATTCGTTCAAACCACTTACATATACTAACCACTTTCACAATAATCAATGTTGCTAAGATTTGATCCCAAAACAACAACTATTTTATTAAATTTTGTTATGTCATGTTTTAGGGAAGGAACTTATTTGAACAATATTTTTCTTCTCCAAATATTTATACGTATTTTAGCGGTACATTTTCATATGTTGCTCTAATACTCTCGTATTAATTTTCCCCAACACCATCCTTATTTCTTACGTAAATCCATTCGCTCTTCCAACATTATTTTGAAAGATCTTCGATTTCCATACGTGCTCATTTCAGAATATTCTCATTATCATGCTATTTTTTTATATTTATAACTTATCTTGAATCGTATTGATTGTTTAACTCTCTCCTTTCAATTTTCACAAATAATTATTTTCTAAACCACATTCATAAAAAAAACTGTGCTTAATACATTTCAGTCAATTTGACATCGATTTTTGGTCAATCCTTCCCTGCCATTCCTTTAAAAATTAATTACTTTTCTCCAAATTAAAGTCCCTTGCCACCGCAAAGTTCCCGATTTATATTCTACGCCGCAGGTGACTAGTATTCAGGGATGAGGTAATGGATCACACGAAAACAGAGGTGCCAGTTACACAACGTTGGCATTTGTCAACTTGCGAATGGAAATGCGCATGACTACACCAGGAGATTTATGGCAATGCCGCAAACTAATTCTAGTGTTCGCAAACTAATTCTAACTAATTACGTAATTGGTGTGGTATAAACCCTGACTGATAATATACAAAGTACCTCAGATTACCCCTTCAGACCTTTTAAAACTCACGAAGACAAATGTATCACTATTTGACATCACTATCTCTTTTTTTCTGTATTTAATGATGATACGTAAACTTGGAAAAACAAATGGGAGAACGAAGACTGAGGAAACCTTCAACATTTTAAAATTGGTATCCTAATTTTTACTGTAGATTATTATTATTATTATTATTATTATTATTATTATTATTATTTAGTATAGAAAAGTAGTAACGTTAGCAAAAAATCGTTTCTTTTTTAAATTTGAAATCGCTTTTAAAACTTTTTTATTGCGAATGGCACTGCAATCGAATAAACTAAATCAACTTCACACAGTATTGAATGCAAATTTCTAGTTCTCATAATTCAATGTTGGTAATAATTCAATGACTCAATTAAATTCAATTTTATTAAAAAGTCTTATTAAACCATAGAATAAACTAAAGTAAACAATTATTGCTGTACACATTTATATTACTAACAATTATCCTCAGTTCAGCGGTAATTCAATCAAAAATGATTTCACTTTTTAATTTCAAAATTGCAGATAGAAATGTTGCGATTTGTAAATCGATATCTCAACCAACCTGCTGCTGCTTTGCTTCCAAACTTTAATGCCCACGAAACTCTTACAAACTGCTTGTGCAACTCTTGGCAACATTTGCGTCGCTTTCATCGGCGATCTCATCCCCAACACATTCGACACCAGATTACGACCATTGCTTATACAGAAAAAACAACACTCTGTCCTGAGCGCTGTCCATACATCCAGCTTTTCTCTAAGCACAAATGGCATTTTACTCATTGGAATACACGTTGCGTTTAAAAGCGATATTTTTGTAAAGGATTTTATCTTTGAAAGTTTTAAAACAGAGTATTTACTGATATTTTTAAATACTTTGTGCCCGCCCATGGGTGTGCAGATATTCCGACGAAATGATTGGGCAAATTTGAAATTACTTTCGTGCAAGAAAGTCTTGATACTATAGTTTGAGTGATACCGTTGTACAAAAAAAAATTACTACATCAAAATTTTACGTATTTCATTCTCTGTTTATCAGCGTCAATTTAGAAAATCTTGCATACTATTTATATTGTTTTGCGGACATAAAGATTTTTTTTTTCACTCTTTCAATCGGACCGATCACTTTGAAAATTCATTGTTTAAAAATCATTGGTTTGATGACAACCCAATTTTATATGTTTTAAAGATATTTATAGTTTAAACATTTATCGAGTGTGAAACTGGTTTGATGTAAAAAAGTTCTTATCAAATTAGCACATCAACATTTTCTCGGTTCTGTGTGGTCGAAAAAGTACGAAATTTGTCTTGTTATTAAGCTGATGATAATGTGAGACTAAGTTTTGAGCAATATTTTATCTACGTGATATAAATTTTATATTCATTTATATTTGTATGTGCGCAAGCAGCAAGGATGACAACGAAACGGGCAGCGGGGAAAATTTAAAGAGGCTGTAGTAATTTTTTTAAAATTCAAGTTGATAAACGTAGAATGAAATACAAAAAAAAAAATTGGTGTAGCTCATTTTTGTGTGGAACAACTGGCTCACGTTTTATTAATGCTCAAACCGAGTACCAAGAGTTCTTTTCAACGGCACTAGGCGCCAACTAGGTCCGAAACACCTCCCTATGAAGGCGACAATGGTTACTTGATCGAACTATACGATCAATGCAAGAGGAATGGAAACGATTAGCGTAGAAACCAACGGAATATGCCAGAGAATATAAATTGTTTCTGTAACGGACCAATCTCCTTGTGTGAAGAATGCCCTTTTGCGCCTCAAGTAAACAATGTCACTGTCATAGATAATATTGTTCATTATAATATTTCGTGGTTAACACGAGTCTGGCCCTTTAGTTCGCTAAAAAGGAACTACTTACCAGACTGTGGTCGCACTACTCGTTATATGGTATCGCACCTCATAATTGTGGACGTACAATTTTATGTTTTTGTTGGGATATTCCTGTGCGTCTACCGCGACATCTCGGGACCAGAGTATGATCCCGAGAGCACCCACTAGGTTTGTCCCGTGTCGGAGGCTGCCGACTCAGTCGGCCACCTTACCCGCCCGGGCTGGGCTGGGGTATTGGGTTACAGGTGACCTCCCAATATGCGTACTGGTAGACGGGGACTCGTCTAGCTGTCGTATCCCTATTGCTTTATGCACAGGCAGTAGCCGAACTGCAATCCTGCTCACCGATCCGAAGTGAACGCCAACCTAATGGAATTCCTATCTTACTTCCCGTGCCAAGGGTGCGGAAACCAATACCCGGCAGAGATCAACCCATTTAAGGGGCGTCAGGTTGTCCATAATCCGAGGGCTCAATGCCTCTACCCTGCCTACTCGGTTTAAGTTGCTGAGTGACACCCGAGACCAAGATCATGACCACCAAAGGTCGTGACTTGCTCTCTACCACTTCGAGAAATCCCCAGCATCCGATCTGTTACTCGGTAGAGGCGAGATTAGGTACGGGGGTGGTGGGGCTCGTCCGTTCGTCCAGTGGTCCACCGAACGGCTGCTAACTTAATTCTGGTGGACCCACTTAAGGGCCTACCCTTCAGACATTCAACTGTGCTCGAGGGCAAGCCCTCTCCTCATGTGTCGGAATCCAGAAGCCTTACTGGAACCAATCTGTTGATGGGTAACTGCTCGAGGCGCAACTAATTTGCCTCTTTCACCTGTCCGAGACATCCGTTCCATTCGCCCAGGGTATCTAGGATCAGGGCGGGGTACGTGTCCCGGTAGTAGTACACTCAAGGTGGTGGGACAACGTGTACCCCTCGCTATCAGAAATCTTTCGCCCTCTACGGCAGGTCCATCGAGACCCCTTGCGGGGTTCTCTGCTCGTTATTAGACAGGTTTCCTGTCAGCCTGGGTTTCGCCAACGAGTAACGGTCGATGCCTCTTGCGGGAACATCTTCCCCCTCCTCCCTCGCACCGATCCGTTACCCGTGAGGTCACGATTGGCACCCCAGCCGGTCGGGGATGGGTCCGGTTGGTAGTGTCCGAGATAACATCTTCTGGTTCACTATAATGTTTCGTGTTTAACACGAGTCCGGCCCCTTAGTTCACTAGAATAGAACTACTTACCAGACTGTAGTCGCACTACTCGTTATATGGTACCGCATCTTTGTGATTGTGGTCGTACACTTTTTGATTTTGTTTGGGACATTCCTTTGCGTCTACAGCGCCATCTCGAGACCTGGGTATGATACTAAGAGCACCCACAAGGTCTGTCCCGTGTCAGAGACTGCCCACTCAGTCGGCCACCCTGCCCGCCCGGGTTGGGCTGGATTTTGGGATACAGGTGACCTACCAGTATGCGCACTGGTAGACGGGGACACGTCTAGCTGTCATATTCCTACTACTTTATGCACAGGCTGTATCCGAGCAGCGATCCTGCTCACCGATCGGAAGTGAACGCCAAGCCAATGGAATTCAGACTTCCTTCCCGTGCCATGGATGGTGGGGNAGCGATCCTGCTCACCGATCGGAAGTGAACGCCAAGCCAATGGAATTCAGACTTCCTTCCCGTGTCATGGATGGTGGGGAAACCACTACCCGGCAGAGATCAACCCATTTAAGGGGAGTCAGGTTGTCCATAACCTGAGGGCTCTATGCCCCTACCGTGCCTACTCGGTTTAAAGAGCTGAGTGACACTCGAGACCAAGATCATGACCACTCAAGGTCGTGTTTTGCTCTCTACCACTTCGTGAGATCCCCAGCATCCGATCCGATACTCGTGTGATATCAGAATTGGTACGAGATTGGATACGAAATTGGGTACGAGATTGGTGGGGCTTGTTCGTTCGTCCAGTGGTTCACCGAACGGATGCTAACTTAATTAAGTGTCTACCCTTCAGACACTTAGCTGTGCTCGAGGGTATGCTCTCGCCCCGTGTGTCGGAATCCAGAAGCCATTCTGGATCCCAAGCAGGTATTTAATTAGGATATTTAATTCCTTGAATAAAGGTTTACAAGAGTTTCGGGGGTGAGATTTACAAATTATCCGAAGTATCCTCTTCTGAATTCTGAAAGTTTGAATACTCTGACCGGAATAACCCCAGAAGATAATGCCATAACGTAAATGGGAGTAAACATTTGCAAAATATACGCAACGGGAAAAACGAGGACTAACTGCGTTAGCTAAGATTCGGATTGCGTATCACAATTTGCTCAATTGACAATTAAGATTGTCAACGTGACAATTCCATTTGAGGTTGTCTTGAATATGGAGACCTAAGAATTTTGTATTCGTAACAGTTTTTAATTGCGTTCCGTTTAAAGAAAGAGAAACCTGGGGTAAAGATTTTGTATTACTATTGTGAAATGTCATAGACACTGTTTTGTCAGTGTTTACAATGAGACGATTTGCACGGAACCAAGTCGAAAGGTTAGACAAAACATTTTGAGTGGTGGCGTGTTTCCATAGTAAATTAGTGTCATCAGCAAGAAGAACCATTTTGCAATCTGTTGTAGAAGATATGTCGTTCACATACAATAAAAAGAGTATAGTACAGAGAATCGATCCTTGTGGTACTCCGCAAGTAAATGGCTTTGTTTCTGAAAGACAGCGCTCAAGTATTTTATTTTTAGTATAGGCTATTTCGACTTGTTAATATCTATCTTTTAAATAAGAAGTTAGCCATTGATGTGGAAGACCACGAATGCCTAAAGAATGCAATTTATAAAGGAGAATTCCGTGATCGATGACATCGAATGTTTTGGATAAGTCAAGAAAAACACTCTGAGGATTTTCTCCACGGTCAAGAGATGTGATAACATCGTTTAAGAAGGAAAATATGGCCCTTCTTAATGGAAAAGGATTTCCTAAAACCATGTTGATAGCAAATCATAGGATAGCAAATCGAATGGATCGTATATCAGAATTTTAATGTCTGTCAACTTGTTCGAAAAAGATCGGCCATTGCGATGAAATATAATTATTTTATTTTCGCAAAGTGTTTGTGATTCTCGAGAAATGGAATCGAAGTTAGATTGTGGAAGGGAATTTGAATTTGACACAGCTTCGAATCTCGGATCAAGCCCTCACACTACAACCGAACGCGATTGTCACCTTCGTGTACCACATTGTACACTTGAGCGCAAGTTGTAACTGTGTATGGGGGCGGGAGGAGTTGTGGATTTAGGAATAGATGTGGACGTTGGAGATGCAGTAGGTGAAAGAACGGGGACAGGAGAAGAAATGGTTGTGGAGATAGGAGGAGATTGTGATGAGCCAGGAGTAGAGTGAGGTGAAGGAGTAGGTAAAAGAGCAGGTGGATGATGTGAGGTCAGATGTGAAGCTAGGAGAGAACCGAAGTGATGTTTCCCAGACGGTTTCAGGTGTAAACCGTGCTGAGTAAAGTCCGTGGCAGTCAGGTGTGTGTGCAAATCAAAAAATGTGATTTTTGTGTCTGCCAGGTGATGTTTTAGGGAGATGTTTGCCAGGTTAATTTCGTGGTTTATTTGTGGAACGTTGAAGCGTGGAGGCAGGCTAGAGAGCACTATGTTTGTGTGCAGGGAGGCCATTTTTAGTTTCTGTAGATGTTCAGACGCGTTAAAATGTCCACCCAAGTTGATATCGTTCTGCCCACCTATGATGATTACTGTGTCCCGCTCAGTGAGTTTTTTAGTGTAAGTGTCCAGTTCTCGAATAACTTCAGCCAAACGAGCGTTTGGCTTAAAGAAACCGGAGACTGAGAACTGGCTAGGAAGAAATCCACGCAATACGGAGGACATCTGACGACCGTGCGAATCAGCTAGTATGAGCACGTTTGATTTCTGCGTGGAAGTGTTGGTATCATCTCTGGATAGCACTACTTTACGTGGTTTTGGGCGGCTGTGCTTACCAGTGCGTGGTGTGCGAACAGGTCTGGGTACTGGACGGGAGGGGATGAAACGAGTAGGTAAGGGAGGAAACAGGGACATGTCATCTAACACACTAAACCTATTCTGAGTGAAGAGTTGGGGTGGTGCATGCGTCGTTGGTTTAACCGGGTGATAGCAGTTGGAAGGACGGCGAGAATTCCTAACTGTAGTCCAACCGCCGATCGTTTTCTTATTGATCTCTTCCAGCGCACTGATTCGTGTATCAATATAATGTACCAAGTTATTGTACGCCTTCTGAAGATCAGCTTTGAATGAGTTGAGGAATGCGATAGTGTCCATTGTTGTGAGAAAGTTAGCAACTTCACGACAAAAGCAAATGAGAATACACGAAAACTGACAACTAACACTGAATGAAGGATGCTAGTATAATAATATATTTATTACTACGGAAGTTACAAATGAGATAATAAATAAATTAAATATACAAACAAACCGACGACAAAAATGATTGAAATAATTATTTAGGGCGACCACTGGAGATTAATTAATTCGACAATAACTACCGTATATTGTGTTAAAATGTAAATAAATACGAAAGAATCAAGAACAACGAATTGTAAAATGATGTAATAATTCTATGAAATTATGACGACGAAAACTTGGATGCAACAATGGGGCAGGGTTTAAATAAGGAAATAAACAAACCGACAACTAAAATGACAGAAATAATTTAGGACAGCAACTGCAGATAAATTTATTAAACAATAACTATGGCAATATTATGCTAGATTGTAATGAATAACTACAAAAAGATCACGAAAACAAATGGTAAAATATTGGTATGATTCTATTTACGACGACGAAACTTGAGCAGTGCAACAATAGAGTTCGTTATTTGTAAGTTAATAATGATGTAATAGTGTACGCACCGGAAAATCTAAATACAGCAAAATAATTAATTTTAATGCACCAAGAAGTTAAATTTATGATTCCGTTTGTACTTACGTAAACTTTATCACACCGTTGATTGAAGCACTAGAATGAAAACAATATGAAATTAATTTGGTCCGTTGGGTTTGAAAACCTTAGGGAATGTTTTTAGTGTTTTTTCACTTAACACACACAGAAGAAAGAATTATACACTACAATGAAAGTTAGGATCTAAATATAACTACTGAATCACAAAATACTCGAAAAAATAAAATTAGAAAGATTAAATTGAAAAATAGAGAGAGTTCATTCACAACCGCAGCTAACGCCAGGAGCAGGCTAGCCAATCCATTATGTTTATGTTGTATAATTTATTTATATATATTATACTTTATTTTAGGAACTAAAGTGGGTCACTTGAAATTATCAAATGGGTCACTCGGTGACCCTCTGGTCATAGGTTGTCGACTTCCGGCCTAAGCTATTACCCACCCTAAACTTAATTAAGTAATAACATGTTTCGTACTTTAAAGTTGATTATATTAAGTTGAATGAAAATGGGAGACGGGACCGAGATTTGAACTCAGGACTTCAGTCTAACGCGCTGATGCGCTTACCAACTGCGCCACTCCGTGTGTTTCTTGGCCCAGTTTACCATTGACATTAAACTTGCGAGACCCACAGACCTTTGAGGTGGTCTCATATAGAGATTGGCGGTGAGGTTCACCGCAATTTAAGAGATTTCTATATGTTTGTCTTCTCTAAAGTTTTATGGGTATTCCTATTTTGGGGTTTAAAAAATATCGTTCTTATTGTCACATGTTTTCTAATCCTGGATGTATATTTAGAGATATTTTAAATAATTTTCACTTAATTCACAGTGTACTGGTACATGCGAAATAAGAAAGGATCGAAATGATTTTAATCCAATACGTGTTTAAAGAGATCATTGAAGAGTTTTCTTTTTGTGAATTTTCTTTGTATTGTAACGGAAAATAAGTTTGTCATTCTCATAGTTTACGGTTGCGCAAGAGTGCGTACCATTCGCAGTTACGTTTAAACGAAGGATTATGAAGCGGGAACGAACAGAAATGTAGTTGGCGTAGGTATAAAAGGGGTGCGTTTGTTGCGCTAGGTGCCTTTGTTTTTTCTCTTGCTTAATTGCGGTCGGTGACTGTTGTGAATGGTGAAGTTCCTTGTGCGCACTTGCTGATTTCTGGCACGGCTACTTTGATGAAATGTAGAAACGTTTATTGTGTGTGGTAAAAGGAATAATGACTCTTAATGAATTGTTTCCAAAATCACTGTATGAGAAGCAACTGTTTCGTGATGTGATGAATTGTCATTGTTTTTGCTTTGAGTTGTTTACTCTGTCCAAAAGAAGTTATTTCTTTTGAGTTATTGAAAACATTTCCTTATCTTCTCAAATGTAAGATTTTGATCTCTGAAATTTAGAAACGTCATTAGTTGGTTGTGTGTGGAAAGGAGCTCAAATTTTACATAGGGGTACTTTGGGGCATGTAGAATATCGAAACCCTATTATTCGTGATAGGGAGTGACCTACCCCTAAAATTGAAAAATTTGTATTTCCTCCCAGAATAATGAAAATCATCACTTAACTAATCTGAAATACTTGTATGACCTTAATAAATTACAGGAAATTAATTTCATGGTCAACCACCCCGTACATAGGGGTGAAATTCACCCTTAAAAATTAAAAAGTGCCTTTTTTTCGAGTTTACCCGTGGTTCAGTTGAGTGTACTTGAAAATGTCTGTTGTAGTAATGACAGAAAATATTGATGAAGAGATAATTCCATCGGATAATGGTATTAAAAGAGTAGAATCAACCCTTATCATAAGAAATGTGTGAAATATTAAATAAAATAGATGAAAAATTACAAACGGTAGTACAAGGGGTGGGAGAGGGGTGAGGAGGGGCGAAATTCGCCACAAAAATCGTATATGTTCAATTCTATCGTGAATATCGTTAGTTAACTAATATAAAATACTTCAATATCATTAAGAATTGACTTACGATTTATTTGAGGTTCGACCACCCGTCACATAGGGGTGGTTTCACCCTTAAAAATTGAAAAAAATCTTGTTTACTTGCGTCTGTTGATTACAGTAAATTCCAAGTTGAATTTTGTTGGTGTAAGGTAGTGACAATATTTGTGAAGGGGTGAAATTCACCCCAAAATCATCCGGAGTAGGTAAAATATGAGTTAACATATCATAGGAATTTGCAGGAAAATGTAGAATTTGTATATACAATTTAACTAACAAACTCACATTTACACCTTGGAAAGTGTTATTTTGCAAATTTACTAGGAAAAAGAGCCATTTGCTAATAAGCGTCGAGGTTCCCAAAAATAACCTAATGTATGCAGCTTCCTTCTACCAGACAAGGTTCACAATAGAAAGCCTTTATTTTGTACATTGTTCACCTGGTCTGAAACTATTGAATATACATTTCCACCTTAAAAAGTTCTTCTTGTGACCGTCAGATAGAAAAAGAAAATAATTTCAATTGTCGAGGTTCCCAATAGCGATGCAATAATTCGTTCTATTTTGTCATAACGAAAATATCATTTTGTTATATTCTATTTTGTCATAATAAACATATAGGAAAGAAAAGTTCCCTGATCATTTTCATGGACTGTTTTGTGCCGCTAATGTATATTTGTTTATAATTATATTATAAACAAATTACTCACTACTGCATATGAACAAACCAAGTGCTATCACTCCCAGATCAGGTTGACACAGTGTAACAAGGCACAGAACTCATTGCACTACTGTTTTATTTTAATATTACACTGGAGCCAACATGAATTACCTGAATTTATTTGTTATAAACAACAAAACGGAGTCGTACCGGAAGCATGCAGCCTTTGGGTCTCTGCTAGCGTATGTCAGCGCTCACATGATCGCACGTATTCAAAATGGCCGACCCCCATCCTGAAACCGGAGTCTCACTCTTTTCTCTTTAACCTGGTCTTCGAGCCTTATTTTCTAAAAATAGAAGTATCCAGGTGTGACTTGTGTGCATTGAATTTGTAGTTGAGAGCCTCCTCTTTCGAATCCCGTCGAGAAATAGCGGCTTATTCCATTTGTTTACTTGATAAATGAGATATTAACAAATTCGGCATTTTCGTCAAAATTCAAACAAAAACTGTCTCCTTTGAATATCCTACGACTTTTATCAATTTTAAACTTTTGTTTGATATATTTAAATGTGCACTTCAATATGGTATATGTAACATATTGAAATATGTGGTCAAAACGACCTTAATTAATTTATGAGGGTGTTTAAACGTATAAACAAACACTTAGTATGAAAATAGAAGTTCGTGAAACACTTCGTATTTCACGAGTAACGCTATGGGATTTCGTAACTTGGGGTGCAAGGAATATAAATTCACCCTGGATGTGCTATATTGTTGAGTAGTTACTCTTTGAAATACTAAGTGTTTGTTTATAGTGAGGAAATACCAGAAATCAACGCCCTCTATATTTGCAATAACAATTGTCAGTTGTCAGTTAAGTAAACAACCTTTTTATCGCTTAAATGCCCGAAGCAAAGCTTGAAACTTGTATTTTCAGACAACATATCGTAAATATTTATATATGTCCATTATTTACGATTCGCACATGTAGAGAGGGGAATTCTTTTTCAAATATTTGAGTTCGCGCGCTTTCGCGGTCCTTCATTAAAAAAAAAAAGCATTTGAATGTTTAGGGGTAGTATTCACCTCGTAGCGATAACTCCTCAGCCCGAACTTTTGGGTTTCCATATTCTACACCATGTAAATTTTCAGCATCCTTCATCCCACATTCGCCTAAAATCCTCTGACAACTGTACTAAAAAGGAATAATTATTTTTAATGGATTGTTTCCAAAACCACTGTTCCAGAAGCAATCATCCTTGTTTGCGCTTTAAATTGTTTCCTCTGTTCTAAAGAAGACGACTTTATTTGCGCTAAACAGAACTTGTCACTGCTGATACGTGAAGTTTTTTTGGTAATACTGAGAGTGAAACCAAGATTCTCCAAACTATGCTGCGTTGTTCGGGTTATGTGAGTGAGCGTGGAATCTGTGGCAGCGGGGTTTCTCAGAGGAACTAGTATAAAAACGGATCTGTGAATTTGTTTATTTATAATATTTTGTTACGTTTATTTTGTGACGTATTTATTTATGTGAATGGTGAAACTTTCATTTTCCTCGTACCCAACATTTACCTGCTGTGTACGAGGCTAGTACTGGAGACATTCCAGTTAGAGTATCATGTTCACTTGGTGTTGATATGGAAACGCATTGGGGAAAAAAAGGATACATTTATACCCCAGGGGACTTACATCTAGTAAGTACGTGTTTGGCGAACACGGGACCCCTAGCTGAGTCTGGCATTACTTCCACTTACTTGTATAAGGCTCGTTCCTTTCTGTTTCCTGACCTTCCTTGGTCATCTGTTCTTTTCGATCTCGACGCCATTAGGGCTAGGGTATCTTTCATTTTTCCTCATTTTTGTCCCCCCCCCATCATTTTATGTCCTCAATGTTTTGATATATTGTAATTCAGGAGGGATTTTAGTGGGTACGATTGAGTCATTCGGCGAGTCCCACACGCGGGGAGAGTCATGTTGACTCTCCCTAGTGCGTAACTGCATTTTCCCTACCTGTACAGAATTTTAGGGCTTATATGACCTAGATGTCGACGAGCCGTAAAGCCCCACAGAAAGAAAGATACGTTTATCTACTTCTTTTAATCATATTAGTCAGTTCTTCATCAATCACACGAATATACTTGTCCACGAAAATCTATTCATCAAATCAATCAGATGTTGAAACGTAAAAGTACTGTTTTCTTTTTTTGAAGGAAGATAAAGAAGAGGTGAAAAACGTTTTTACTGGGAAACAGTTCACTATGTTTAAGAATCCCAAAGCAAATTATTCTCGAAATGTACCGAACTCAAACTATATCAGATGTGTCATTACTGATAAACGCTTCAGAGATTTTCTTTTGACAGACGTAGGTAGTTTCTGTTTTCAGAATATAATGATTGGAAATTTTTATTAACATTGGGAAAATATATCGTGAATACATTTATTTTGAAGTTCATAGTTCTATAATATGTTTATTGTATATTCTTCCCATGTTACCAAAAATATTCCGATTGCACTAAATAGGATTTCAACGCCTTTATCAAACAAAATTTATGTTTTATCATTTATTTATTTTTTAATATGGTAGTAATACAATTATAGATGATAACTGTAATTAATGTGGAAAGTAATGACTTATATATCTATTCGAAAATACCGGTGATGTAGATATAATTTTTATTGTAGGGTGCTCTGTGTTGTTCTCAACCCACCTGGAAATCAAATTAATTTACACAAGTTCATATCATAGCGCTACTTCGTAAATCAGAAATCACTTCTGTGAAAATTCGAATGGATCGCACTATGTTGCATAGAGGGCGTGAGGCATAATTTTATTCCGAGTATAATAATTAACCCTTTGGTGGAAATAGATACATTAACATTGATAAACAGCAGGTCGAATACAAAAGCAGTTAAATGTAATCAACAATGAGTGCCTATTACCGACTGTGGAGCTGTAATTCCTCCTTTTACAGGTCTCTTTGACATTTGTGAATTTTGTGAAAATTAAATTTATTATTGGTTTGAGCCACTGACTTATTTACTTTGATAAACGACCATTGTTTGAAAATTAAATTACTATTCAATTCATGCACAATAAAGCGTTGAAAAAATATTCCCACGTTTGAGCATTCAAAAGATAATTCCAGAATTTTCGTTTTCTATACTGTAACTAAATGTTTTCTATAATGCACCGTGAATAATATACAAAGTTACATCGTCTTCTATTGTTGAGCGCAGTTACTAGTTTTCAGGCAATTTATAAAAGATTTCTCCTTTATTATTTCTAATGACTTTATTACTTGTTCATTGAAATATCTAAGATTTTCACTTATTTATTTTATTTCGTCTGTTTTTTTCAAAAAATGTCAATTGGAATTAGTNTCTCCTTTATTATTTCTAATGACTTTATTACTTGTTCATTGAAATATCTAAGATTTTCACTTATTTATTTTATTTCGTCTGTTTTTTTTCAAAAAATGTCAATTGGAATTAGAGATTTAATAAAACTATTTTTTCTTTCAAATGACGCGTCATTGTTTAAAGTGATACTTGAGGAGAAATTTAAAATGTGATATTATTGTACAACTGCTAAAAAAATAAAGTTTTCTCCGTAGATAACAGCTAGTGATTCTCATGTAAAACAACTGTTTATTCCAAGAATACCAATAAAAATCAATACTCGTGAATTCGTTCTACCTTTTATGCACCCAAAACCAGTGAAAGTGGCCCACAGCTTATGAGAGAATTTTTTTTTATGAAACTTATTTTGAGTGTACTATAGCGAAGAAATATAGATAAAATAAATTGCCAAATCTTACGTTTTCAAAACATATCTGTAGCATAGGAATATTCTACACTCCATTAAATGTTTTGTTAAAATGAAAATTTGGGGGTTGTTACTCACAGAATCTTTCTCGTCAGTTTCACAAATTTTAAAAAAATTGCACTCAAGGTTGCAAATTTCTCTAGATGGCAAGGTTGCAAGGTGACTCTAAATTGCAAATTATTTGTTAAAAGGATATAAAAGAAATACTGAACTTCGTTCTCGTGTTGTAATGTGTAATTAGTATTTCTTAACGACCAGTTTAGTCGTTCCACTTATTAATTATGACGTCTCTTTGTGTCGCTTTGTCACGTACGCAGAATCAAAATATAGGCAGTGAAGAATATTGTTTTCAAGTACATAACCTAAAAGTGAAACGAAACGAAAAGAATCCATAGGTCTTAACTATGTACTTTATTTATTTCTGTGTAAATTTTATTTACTTTCTGCTTGGATTTTAGAATAATTCGTAATTGCTTACGTATTAGCATAACAAAAGTGAAAATGTATCTTTCTGTCACAAGCTACGCATAATCGTAAACGAATATTCAATTCAATAATCGTCGACATGTTTTAGGAGTTTTCCATGTTTCAGAAGTTTTAGTAGTTTTTTTCATTTCGCGTTTCTTCTTCGCACACTCGCATAGACCACTCATGATACCACAAGAAAAATTTTAAAAAGCATGTGATATTCGCGTGGGGAGCGTCCAATTGCAGAAGAGCTGAGTTTGGCCGTTTCTCTTTAAGCGATCTCTAGGGCTAAGCAATGCTGACACCCAGAGTGTTAGGCTGCGAAACAGCAGCTGTGACCCCGGACGCTATCATATCTGGTGTCACGCCATGTTATATGCAAAAGTCACTTACATTCTGACGTAGCACTTGTCACTGCGCAAGGACATTAATCATTGAAGTAGGATGTGTACAAGGATTTGAATAATACACTCATGTTGCATTATTTAAATTATTTTACAAAAAAACCCACAGAATTTACAATGTTAAAGATAATTTATAGTGTAAAGTACTGTATTGTATAAAATATACGTACGTGAAAAGTATTATGAATGAATAAATAATGAAGACTTTTTTAATGCAAGAAATAATGAATATGTTCTATACTCATTATACTTTTAGGTAATAAGACGAAATATTTTTTTCAGAAACTTGCTGATCAGGCAACTTTTCATGGATTCAACACATTTTAAAATTGTATCAACTAAACTTTGAGGCAGAAAATAAATAATCATAGAAACAATGTATTTAGAATACAAATTTAGAATTTACGTAATGAAAACTTCTAAAAATAAAATCTATTGAATAGGTAATAAACTTAGTTTTTATATGATACTTTTAGTACAGAGTAAAGCTTTTAAATGTTTCCGAATATTTCAATTATTTCAAATTTCAAATTATTTCAATTCACTCACCAATAACATAATACTGATAAAGTTATGTTTCACGACGAGACCTAATTTTTCAGGTAATTTAACGTTTAAATTCAAATTCTGAAAGCAAATTCACCTTTTATCTTCTCTCCCCTTTAATGGAAACGTCTTACGTGTCCTCACGTTTGCATATTTTCGCTGGATCGAAGCTCGTTTTGCGTCGTAGATTGCGAAACACGTGAAAGTACTCGCAGGCGAAGGAAACCGCATTTCTGCGCGAGATGCCTGTCTCAGGTAGAGACTTTCTATATCCGGAGACACGTCGACGTGTCTCTGAAGGCGTTCGGTTCATCTCTCATTTCTCTCCGACTCGCTTCCGCCATATTGAACAAGCGATAGCTTCATTTCACTTCTTCATCCAAGCTTCAATCTATCTTCATTCTAATTTCCTGTGCAAAAAGGAGAGGAGAATAATTATGCTTAAAATAAAAAGAAGAGTTTGTCCTTATTTTACGTTGCAAATTTATATTTTAAGGCGGTTTTAATTGGAAGCCAAGAGCTAATCCCTGTTTTATATTCTATGAGTGATATTTGTAGGGGCAAAATTTAAAGTTGGGCGGATTGTATTCAGGTTAATGATTTTGAAGTACTCGAAAAATTCTATCAAGTTCAAAAACGTTTAGATCTTCATCGCCCCTTTCCGGAGCAAAGAAATTATTCCCACTTCACAATGCTGCATTGTTTCCTTTAGATCACAGGGTAAATGTGACCACACCAAGTTCTATCGTCTGCGGTGTTCACTTAAACGAAAGCATATGTCAGACGATTGTTTACAGAAAGTTGATTTTTTTAGATTTTCGACAGATTAAGACATGATTTTTTGTTATAATAAATTTGTTACTAAGTCATTAAACAAATTTACGTTAAAAATTACAATAAGAAATTTGGATGTCCTTCCATGAACAAATAAAATGTTGATTCCATAATTTACACTTTTCCAGCCGGAATCTCAACAAATTCAAATTGTTTCTTGATCCCAGGAATATTATGACATTTGACGATATTTGGTGAGTAAATGGTTCCGGTATCCCAACATCAACACTATATTCTAACGTTTCGTTTTCCATTGTTGTCCTGGTAAGTATATTACATCGAAACAAAAACTCTCTTGGTGAAAAAAGTAAAATTACTTTTTTAATGAATAAATTTGTATGTAACATATTTTACAAAAAATATTTTCTCTGCACAAAAATTGCAGACTTCCAGAACATAGAAAAGTATTTACGATACATTTATTATGTTTTATTAAATGTGTCACTTCTCCGTTTTATGCTCATCATAATAAATAACGCGCCTTGAAACATAAAAAAATAGAAAACAGTCTCTTGATACTCTTTTGAGAAAGCCATTCAAAAATGTTTTGAAAAAGTTAAAAAGCGCAATTTTATTTCCTTCACTTCATTTTCCATCCAGTCGCGTCAACTATTAAGAGCTGTCAGCGTCAGCCCTTCGTCTTAAGGAGCATCCATTCAAAATCGAAGACCTCATTTTCCTGGGAAGCCAGTCTTTTAAAAGTTCCTATTCGTTTGTACGGTTTAAAGCGTCATTCCTGCTACATTCCACTCAGCTTCAACTCGTTCAAGAAGACTACACAGCACTCACTGACAGACTTTGTGCTTAGAATGACACATTCGAACGCCGAAATATCAAGGAGAGGATGTGAAAAGCAGTATTAAAGAACATGATAAATGAATGTGGTAATATATGTAAAAATTTGATGAATTGTTCAGTAAAATATAAAATTTGGTGTGTTTATATTTAGGTTTAATATCACGTTCAATTGTTTTGTTGCTACGTTCTTGTTACTATTAGTTACATCTAACCACGTCTCAGACGACGAGTCGAAACATTGTATTCAGAAAGTGTACTGAAAACCTACAAAATACATCGCTGTAGTACATAAAAAGGTAGTAAGTCGTAATTTATTTAATATATTACTTCGTCTCCCAAGGACATGTTTTTTGAAAATATAATTTTGTCATATTACAATAAATAAATAAACTTCATTGTCAAAAAGCAGGTGTAAACTGCGTATGACCACGTGTGGGATAATAAAGTAAGTTGCTCTCCGGAAACAAGCAAGGGACCATCCCATCAATTTCAAGGTGTAGTAGTTGATAAAGTCAAAATTCTTAGATAATAACATATATAACACAGACTAACAGTATTGTTTTGTCTCATATACTTGTTTTACGGCATTCTTCTTTGAGGTTTTTATTATAAAGAAATCTGACTGCTCTCAAATCTGGAATTATCATTTATGACATGTTTTTGTGATCTCTAATGGAATTTTTATATTTCCTTTCATAAACCTCTTGATTTTTCAAACTGTTTTTTTTAATATATGAAGAGATTTTTCATTCTTTAATACTTTAGTGTTCAATGTATATGGGCTCCATAAATTTCTCGTCTCTGACAAACAAACAAATTTGAGAATTAACATATCAATGAGACAATAACNTTTAGTGTTCAATGTATATGTGCTCCATAAATTTCTCGTCTCTGACAAACAAACAAATTTGAGAATTAACATATCAATGAGACAATAACCTTTCAAAGGGAGATTGATATTTTCCCAATTCGCAGAGCTTAATCTATTACGCTATGGATCAAAGTCACCACCAATATTTTTCCTCCTTTGCTTTCGGATAGGATCGTAATTCCAATCTCACGCTTTTGTTATTTTTGAGAAAGGCTTAAGATGTATGCATGGATGATAATGACAGAAAATATTCGTGAAGTAAAGCGGTAAGAATATCGAATTTGTGATTTTTAAATTTTCTCCCCATTCTATATTCGCGTCAGATTTTTTTTCGTTGTTCATTAATAGGAACATTCTTCTTTCCGCCCAACTCTCGTGTATCTACTATCTGCAGACATAACAAATAAAATAGGAAAAAATATCATAATATAATGAATCATGAAATGAGGCATTGAGGGTCTCGCTCTAATATTTTTTTGTATTATTTACCACGGATCAGGGTGATCTCTCCGTTCCTTGCCTGAGTTAATCACTCTTTACATTATGATATTGAAATCATTTAAAATAAAAATAAAAAATCACACTTAATACTTCATTAACCGTCAACCATATCTCATGTCTTCTTCTTCAATTCATTCTTTTCTATTACACATTATCAACTCCTAATTTTCCATCATGAAAGTTAACATTTCAGTTAGCTATACAATCTCGTATTACATGATCCACAGATTCCATTTCTTATCAATTCACTCGTATTTGCCCTCTTCGTCTCTTCTAATCCTACAAATAATCTCTTGAAGTTTCAATGCGCGGTTAAATCATCAATAAACAACATGCTAAGTACAAACCGCATAATGAGCTTATTAGTCACAGTTTATCAGTTTAATCTTATGGTGCATTTAGCTAGGGTACGTGAAATCATTAATTTTATCATTGGCTCCCAGGTAGCTCTCCTTCTATCTTCCTTTTCTTCTTGTAGATAGAATTAACGTCGGACTACCACGAGCCAACAAACTTTTACTACTCTTTTACGCTCTATAAACAGTATTTTACATGTTGTATACGTTCTTTGANATCTTCCTTTTCTTCTTGTAGATAGAATTAACGTCGGACTACCACGAGCCAACAAACTTTTACTACTCTTTTACGCTCTATAAACAGTGTTTTACATGTTGTAAACGTTCATTTAAACTCTTATAGCGTCTTTCACCAGCGATTTTACCGGCGGGATAGCACAACTTGGATAGTTTATTTGTCCGGTAAGGATAGACTGTCTTTCACCACGCTCTATCCATTGGATAACATAGGAGAGGTAACATAAACCGGCCTATAGGTGAGCGGATAAGCGTTATAGGGGTAAGCATTTTTAAACTTCAAATATGGACGCCGTGTAAGTTGCCTAATAATAAACTTTATTGTCAAAAAAGAAGTTCAAACTGCGTATGACCACGTGGAGGTCAATAAACTAATTTACACTCCGGAAGCAACCAACGGACCAAGGGCCCTAAGGCAGAAGCGGATTCAAAAATTTCAGCAAAAATTCGTAGATAAGATAAAAAGTTATCTGCGAGTTAAAGAATGTCAATATGTTTGTAATTTAACGCAAATATGTTTGTTAACATGTACAAGTTATTATCGAATTATAGATTATTTTGAGTATAGTGTTTAAAAATCATAAGAATTGAAATAACACTAAATTCATAATTTCTTGTTTCAATAAACACGCCCCTAGACAAACCCTAAATAACCTGTATAAGAAATCCGCCCCTACCCGAAGGAAAACCGGATAAAAACCCGGACCAGGATGAGACTACAGAATTTATGTACACAACCGNAACTTCAAATATGGACGCCGTGTAAGTTGCCTAATAATAAACTTTATTGTCAAAAAAGAAGTTCAAACTGCGTATGACCACGTGGAGGACAATAAACTAATTTACACTCCGGAAGCAACCAAGGGACCAAGGGCCCTAAGGCAGAGGCAGATTCAAAAATTTCAGCAAAAATTCACAGATAACATAAAAAATTAGCTGCGAGTAAAAGAATGTCAATATGTTTGTAATTTAACGCAAGTATGTTTGTTAACATGTACAAGTTATTATCGAATTATAGATTATTTTGAGTATAGTGTTTAAAAATCATAAGAATTGAAATAACACTAAATTCATAATTTCTTGTTTCAATAAACACGCCCCTAGACAAACCCTAAATAACCTGTATAAGAAATCCGCCCCTACCCGAAGGAAAACCGGATAAAAACCCGGACCAGGATGAGACTACAGAATTTATGTACACAACCATGCCAAAGTTGAGTACACATAAAACTAAATTAATATGAATCATAAGACACAACACAATAATGCAACAAAATAGTTTTTGAAATTGTTGTAAGTTATTTTAACAATGGCGTGATTACAGCAATGGCGTGATAAAGTACAAGACGGATTTAACTTTTATTAAAACCAATAAATTACTTTACACAGTAGAAGCACTGGTGCAGGAGGTAGCTCTTAACCGCGGATTTGAAGATATTCAATTTCATAATGTCTGTTATATTCTTGGGCAGAGAATTATATAGAACGATTCCCGAATGATATAGTTATTTTTGGCAAAGACTGGTTGACACTCTTGGACGATGAATATTATTACTATTGCGAGTATTGTGTTCGTGAACGAGACTGTTTCGTATGAAGCAAGGATGGCACTTCAGTAATTCGGTCTTAACAAACACGACCGTTTCATAAATATAAATGCAGGGAAGTGTTAAGATATTTAATTCCTTAAATACAGGTTTATAAGAGTTTCAGGGGTGAGATTCACAAATTATCTGAACTATCCTCTTTTGAATTCTGAAAGTTTGAATGCCCTAATCGGAATTGCCCTAGAAGATAATGCCATAACGTAAATGGGAGTAAACGTTTGCAAAATATACGCAATGGGAAATATGTGGACTAACGATGTTAACTATGAATCGGAATGCGTAACACAATTTGCTTAATTAGGAATTAAGGTTGTCAACGTGACAATTCCATTTGAGTTTGTATTGAATATGGAGACCTAAGAATTTTGTATTCGTAACAGTTTTTAATTGCATTTCGTTTAAAGAAAGAGAAACCTGTGGTAAAGATATTGTGATACTATTTTGAAATAATATAGACACTGTTTTGTCACTGTTTACAATGAGACGATTTTCATGGAACCATGCCAAAAGGTTAGACTTATAAACTTATTTTTGAAAAACCAGAAAATTGTATCGTTATTTTGTTTCATTTTTGTACTATATCAATTAGCTACCTTTCTCATAAAAAAGAACGTTTTCCGTTGCTACATCTGATCCGTCTTCTTTGATTAAACTAATTAAATAAAAATGTTGCTACTCCTTTGCCACGAATTACTTCAACATTCTTTCCCAATCTTTCTTCTACTCTAATCACCTTATATATCAGGAAGGTGCCTATCCAACTTCAAGACTCTCCCACGCCATTTCAGTGTTTGTCATATAACTATTGACGTTTTAGTTTACTGATGATCTCACGTCTGAATGTCAGATAATTTTATTTTATTTACAACAGCTATTACAATTATATCCCAATTACAATAGTGCAGATATTGATAACGAAACTACAAATTGCGAATTAAAAATTATGGTAATATCATTGAAACTTTTTTTCTAGCATTATTCTGTTGTGGGATAGACATTAAATAGGGTCTAATACCCCATACGCGTACGCCACTAGTTAGGTAGCAACGTAAACTCTACATTACCTGTTTCTGGTATTTTGACGAAACGCTATGACTCTCCTAAAACCAATGAGACCGTGTCAAGTTGTCTCCTGTTGCGTTCCCTACGTGGAGCAATAAATGCAAATATTGCGTAGTGTGAAGATGTGGTCGAGTTCACAACCAAATCTCCGCTTTCACAAGATAAATAAAATGGACAGGTTTTTTAACTTCTTGCCTTGTAGCAATTTATTGAATACAACTGGAAAGCGTTTAAAGTAATGACACCGTGTGACAACACGGCGGAAACCTGGACGTCGTCNAAATATAAGTGCATCGAGAGTTTAAATGCGAGCGCAAGAAGAGCAGCAGAGCGCAGCAGAACAGAATACTCAATTCAGCAAGACAAGCGCTTAAATAGACTCGAGCACAGGAGCTGGTGGACATTCTATGTCTGTAAACAGTCTACATGCTCATGCCGCTCCTCCTACTTTACTAGGACGACCCCTCTGGCGGTCTTCTGTTTCCTTTCCCACCCATGTTAATAAAACCCCTGGCTTCCTCGTCATGGCTTAAATGTGTGCCGTCACCTGGCAACCTGAATTCATACAGTCGCAGCTGTGTTTTGAATAAGCGTAAATAAAACCATGTGTCTCTACAACGAGCATTATCATTGCCCTAAATTCCTTCCTGTAGACCTGTAGTTGGGGGTCAGCGTGGCTCAGTGAGTAGGTCGCTGGTTGGAGATTTTTAATCACACCTCAACATCCATACTAACGCCATGGCCTACTCATCCTGTTGTAAAATGGGTACCTGTTTCTTCTTGGGGTCAAACCCCCCGGAACGAGAAGCTGACCACTTCTCCTCCTCCTAGTTCCGAGGACCAAGAAATTGCGGATCTCCGTGAACCCCTTGGGCATCTTCAGGACCTGTTGTGGGACAGTCTGACATTTGAAATTGAGACTTATAGTTTGTCATTAACAAATTATTATGTTGTGTGGGACCTTCCCTCTCCGACTAACCACGCAACAGAAACATATAAATAGATTGATTACATCGGAAAAAAAATATTGTACTTAGTAATAGTTGCTTGATGTGAATTGTTTTCAAGAAACTATTAATGAAGAATGTTGATTAAATTCAATATTTGAAAGGAGACCCCTTCCACATCCGAATCAATCATTATAGTCTACCTTGTAGCCAATCCTCTCTCTGTCTATAAATTCGCGTGAGTGGAACTCTACTCAAAGATACGTAGAGGAATTTCCCACTTTGCGTCCATTTGTGAATCCTTTCCTATGAAGTGTTACAAACGCCACCGCCGTCATGAGCGCTGCCTCCGCTGCGAAATCCACTCGTAGACTTCCACTGCTTTGGACACAAACGATCCTCTTCATCCTGTGATTGGTGGCCGCCGCCGGCGTCGATCTGTGATGTGTTGCAGTATACCGTCCCCCAATTGCGTACGACTTCCTCTTCGTCCTCGGGGTACTTCGCTTGTGGCGTGTATACCACGGTGCTATGTATATTCATGTGTATACGTTCTATCTCAATGTAGAGTTGATATTCATGTATGCATTACATGTCTGTCTTGATGCATGAACGTTAAAAAGGATATCGTTCTCTTTTGTCTCATACATTGACTCTTGAATTCTTCACGAATTTAAAATTAAGTCCATTTTGAGGGAAAGTTTCATTAATATTTATATTTATCCCAATTCATAAAAACGAAGTTCTGCCATGACGCCAATGGATACTTTAATCATTATCAACAACACGAAGCACGTAGTCACAAGTGGGAAGAGGGTCCATACTTCCATCTCAGAAATTACAGAATTTTTTTTGTATTTGTCACCTTGAATTTCCGTATTTTGCTTCAAAATTGTAAATTTAAATTTAGTTGTGATTATTTAATCTTATGAAATACACAAGTGAACAAAAGAAAAATATTGTGGCAAATAACTTGAAAATTAATATCAATTTACTTTCGGTAAAAATACACCGAGCACTTGAAAAAATCGCTCCAAAATTTGTGTATGGATCTGAAACAAATATAAGTTTATGCAAAATACAAATTATTCATTATGTTTGAAATTAATTTGTACTTTAAACAGAATATCTTTGAAATATGATACTACAAAAAATATTTTAGGTGGAATTAGTTAACATCTGCGTCACATGTCATTAGTCAAGTATTTCAATTACACTTTAAACCTTTAAAAATTGTCTGTGAGGAAATATTTTATTTATTACTTAATATAAATTTTTTATAAATATTCATTTTATACAAGTTAATTTGTTTATTTTTATTTATAATATTTTTCCTCCAGCAGCTACGCACGCCCTAACTCACTAGGAGTTCCTGATTTTAGACAGCTATTCTCTCTCACATCGCTATGAATCTGGTAAATATATCATTCAATAGTATTCGTGATTTGGTAGTATTGATGTGTAACGTAATTAAATGAAGATTCCTTTATCCATTCTTTTTATTCATGTAATAAATAAGACTAAGGCAACCCATGCGATTAAATCGCATGAAAAATCGAATCTAAATAGTATTCTGTCAGAAAATACCAATTTTTACTTTTATATAGCGAGATTATTTATTTACATGAACAATATGGTATATATTATAATATTTTCTAGTTGTAGGCAATTTTCACTTGGTTTCATGCTTAGCATTGACTATGTAAACAGGACATCAGAATAGTTATGAATAGTACATAACAGTTGTGAATGTGTGTTATGAATATAATACATGATATTATACAATGGAGCATTACGTACCTCGCGTACAATTTTCTACGAATATCGTTTATTATTTACCAGATGCCAGAACTCAAGTAATCAAGTTACGTCCTTTTTCAAAGATATAAATCAAGTAGCGCCTTTTCTTGATGTAATTTTTAAAAGCTATTTACTCGGAAAAAAAATGGTGAGAGATGAACTAATGGAAATCTCAGATACATTCTTTCAATGTTTCAAAGAAAGGCAACGAAAAACTTCGGAGACATTCGCGTACCATTGTATATGATAACATTTCCCAGCGACTTTGACATACACTTCGTTTGAACTCTCTTCACGCTTAAATTCAAGACCGAATTTTTTATGATTGGAATTAGAAATTATCCTGAATTTCATTTTGAAGTGATATCAATGATTAAGAAACTTAATTCCAAAAAAGGATTCTGAAATGTAAGTCAGAAAAATTTTATGAGTAGACGGATACATTTAATTTCACAATTTTTTTTATTATTTTGCCCCTACTCTACTAGATATCCATTAATTATTGTTTATAAAGCAAAGGGACCGTATCGTTTTGAAATGACTGTACGTGAATTTCCGAATTCTTTGAGGCTGCTGAAATGGGTCAAGGCCAGGATCAGCAAAGGTTCGTAGAATGACGTTTATCCTTAAGATCTTTCTCTATCAGACCGTGTCGAAGCTCCTCTGAAAATGTAGCATTTCTGCGTTCTACTGAAGGCCGAGGCCCGAGAAAGCTTCATAGCGAAAAGCACGGATGTGTTTTCTAGGGTCAAGTTCAAAACGTATACTCATTGCAAAACACGAAAGAGTTAAAATCACTTGTAATCTGATATACCAGGTACTTCTTTATATTGTCGTAGTTTTTTTTTAACGTCAATATTCAGCATAACTTTCATAAACGAAAAACAATTTCAACATTTTTATTCTTCGTGAGAGTTTTTTATCACGCACGAAGTGGAGGCGATATGAGGTATATTTGATTAAAAATATTATCATACATATTAAAAGAGTTAAAAACTGAAAACGGATTATGACAGAAAAAGGGGNAATTTCAACATTTTTATTCTTCGTGAGAGTTTTTTATCACGCACGAAGTGGAGGCGATATGAGGTATATTTGATTAAAAATATTATCAAACATATTAAATGAGTTAAAAACTGAAAAAGGATTATGACAGAAAAAGGGACACATATTTAATGAAAATTGTTAAATATCCATTCAAATAACATTCAAATAGCTAGGTGATCGATTTTAACACGGACGAGACTCGTGAACGATATATTCATCATCAATTAGGCGTGCATGTATTGTAATAATAATAAATTTATTGTCAAAAAACAGTACAAACTGCGTATGACCACGTGGAGGAAATAAAACTAATTTACTCTCCGGAAGCAAGAAAGGGACCATCGCATCAATTCCAATCAAGGACCCTAATGCAGAGGCAGATTCAAAAAGTTCAACACACTTCTAGATAATATAAAAACTATTATTGGCTACGAGTAATAATACTAAAAAATATCAACATCTTTGTAATTTAACACAAAAAATTTATTTTACATGTGCGAATTATCATCAAACTACAGATTATTCTGAGTATAGTCTCTTCAAATCATAAAAATTGAAACAACACTAAACCCACAATTTCTTGTTTCCATAAACGCACCCCTAGACAGTAACCTACTCAACCTGTATAAAGAATCCGCCTGTACCCGAAAGAAAACCGGAGCAAAACCCGGGCCAGGATGGGGCTACAGAATTTATGTACACAACCGTGCCAAAGTTGAGTACACATAAAATTAAATTAATATAAATCATAAGACACAACACAATAATGCAACAAAATAGTTTTCGAAATTGTTGTAAGTTATTTAAAAAGTACTACAGCAATGGCGTGATAAAGTACAAGACGGATTTAACTTTTATTAAAATCAATAAATTCTTTTACAGTGTAGAAGCACTGGTGCAGGAGGTAGTTTTTAACCGCTGATTTGAACAGATTCAATTTCATAATATCTTTTATATTCTTGGGCAGGGAATTATATAGAACGATTCCCGAATGATAAGGTCCTTTTTGGCAAAGAGTGGTTGACACTCTAGGGCGATGAATATTACTACTATTGCGTGTATAGTGTTCGTGAACGAGACTGTTTCGTATAAAGAAAGGGTGGCACTTCAGTAATTCGGTCTTAACAAACACGACTGTTTCATAAATATAAATGCAGGGAAGTGTTAAGATATTTAATTCCTTGAATAAAGGTTTACAAGAGTTTCGGGGGTGAGATTTACAAATTATCCGAACTATCCTCTTCTGAATTCTGAAAGTTTGAATACTCTGACCGGAATTACCCCAGAAGGTAATGCCGTAACGTAAATGGGAGTAAACGTTTGCAAAATATACGCAACGGGAAATACGTGGACTAACTGCGTTAACTAAGATTCGGAATGCGTAACACAATTTGCTTAATTGGGAATTAAGATTGTCAATGTGACAATTCCATTTGAGGTTGTCTTGAATATGGAGACCTAAGAATTTTGTATTTGTAACAGTTTTTAATTGTGTTCCGTTTAAAGAAAGAGAAACCTGGGGTAAAGATTTTGTGATACTATTGTGAAATGACATAGACACTGTTTTGTCAGTGTTTACAATGAGACGATTTGCATGGAACCAAGTCGAAAGGTTAGACAAAACTTTTTGAGCATTGGCGTGTTTACATAGTAAATTAGTGTCATCAGCAAAAAGAACCATTTTGCAATCTGATGTGGATGATGACATGTCGTTCACATACAATAAAAAGAGTATAGGGCCGAGAATTGATCCTTGGGGTACTCCGCAAGTAAGTGGCTTTGTTTCTGAAAGACAACGCTCAAGTATTTTATTTTTAGTATAGGATATTTCTACTTGTTGATATCTATCTTTTAAATAAGAAGTTAGCCATTGATGTGGAAGTCCACGAATGCCTAAAGAATGCAATTTGGTAAGGAGAATTCCGTGATCGATGACATCGAATGCTTTGGATAAGTCAAGAAAAACACCCTGAGGATTTTCTCCACTGTCTAGAGATGTGGTAACATCGTTTAAGAAGGAAAATATGGCGCTTGTAGTGGAAAAGGATTTCCTAAAACCGTGTTGATCGTCAGAGAGAATGTTATATTTTGATAAAAAATCTAGAAGACGCTTATAGAACAATTTTTCTAGGATTTTTGAGAAAGTGGGTAGTAGAGATATTGGTCGGTAATTTCCAATATTAAGTTTGTTTCCTTTCTTGTGTAAAGGTTTCACTTTAGCTCTCTTAAATATATTGGGAAACACCCCTTCCGATAAAGAACTATTAAAAATATTTACGAGTGGATTTAATATAGCGTGGGACGAAGATTTAACAATAAACTCAGGTATATCATCTATGCCTCGTGAAAATTTGTTTTTTAAGGAGCTGATGATTCCCATGACTTCACTGGCGTTAGTTTCGGAAGTGAACATAGAATTGGGTATGTGGGTGGTAATAATTGGAGGACATTGATTTGGATATATTGAGTTCGTTATTTTACCAACTTCTGAGAAGTGAGAATTAAACAAACTTGCGATGTCCTGAGGATTTGACACGATCTTGCCATCGTTTAGTAAAGAAACATTTTCTTCGCGATTTTCAGAAGTTGACGTGTAATTGTTAACAATATTCCACATGGCTTTCATCCGGTTGTTCGATTTTAGTATATGCCTGTCGTTTTCCATAACTTTAGCTGCATAGACTACTTTTCGGAGAATAGTCTTATATTTACGAAAATAATTATGGAATTCGGGTGGCTGGTTATAGCGTTTTGAAAGATAATATAAACGGCGTTTGTTTTTTGAAGAAATTCTTATCCCTAGGGTGATCCATCTATTGTATTTTTTTGTGTTAATTAACTTGCGTTTTATGGGAAAACTAGAGTTGTAATGTTTTAGGAATGTTGAGATAAATACATTGAATTTGTCGTCGGTGTTTTGGCAATTGTAAACATCTTTCCATGTTTCTTCACGCAAATAATTTACGAATATGGATTTATTTATGTCATTAAACTCTCTTGTAAATTTGTAAAGGATTTTAAGCGGTTTTAGTGTATTATTAATAGTCAATACTTGAGCAAGGTGATCACTGTATCCGGCGATAAACACTTCAGAGAGATACGAGATTCCATTGTTGACTATAATTTGATCTAGCAATGTTTGAGATGAGTCGGAGAGGCGAGTGGTGTCGTTTATAGTAGTAATAAGGTTGAAGGAGTCGATAAGTTTCTTGAATCGATAAACTGGTGAATGTGCAGAGT
>NNCF01129769.1:7488-31440 GCA_002313205.1 Laupala kohalensis | reverse complement strand
TTTATCTTATCTAGGAACTTTTGCTGAAATTTTTGAATCCGCCTCTGCCTTAGGGCCCTTGATCGGAATTGATGGGATGGTTCCTTGCTTGCTTCCGGAGAGTAAATTAGTTTTTTTCCCTCCACGTGGTCATACGCAGTTTGCACTACTTTTTGACAATAAATTTATTATTATTAACCAACTCTTTATCTTGATCCACTTTGAATACTGATCGAAGTGTTCCATGAATTACCGAATACTCAACTTATTTTTATCGTAACAGTAATCCATGAATAGTACACAAAAGAGAAAAAGAAAGAAGGCAAAGGTTTGAAGGTGTGGGTTGCAAACATTTGCCCCTTTTCGAACAGTTTTTTTTGATCGGAATTTCTTCCTCGGACTGGGAACCCCGAAATCTATAGGTGACATTTCAAATCTTATTATACATACTAAATATATAAAAAGTGGTTGAAACTTTTGACAATTATGTTGAGTACCTAATATTACCTAAATGTTGCGGAAAATGAACTTCGAAAATGAGAAAAATGATTTCAATTCATTTTCTTCAGTGTGCAGTACACGGAGTCGACGGGGTTCCACAAGGCGACTGACGGGAGAAAGACGAATGTGCTACGTACCGGATTTATGCGGAAAAGCGTCTCCCACTTGTTCAAACTTCAATACAACATTTTCCCCGTACAAAACTTTAACCTACACGGTTTCATGGATCGATGTCACCAGTAACGTAACAAAAATTCATCCCACAACCGAGGGGTTATTATGGTTTCTTATTTTTACTGCCATCGCAATAACCTTCTCGAGAGAACTTACGTGACAAAAAAATCATTTTATGCGAGTTTCTCTGAAATGATTAACTATCTTCCTAGCAAACTAATAAACATGCATTGAAGATTTCCAAGTAACAATTTCCATGACCATCGTAATAACTTCTCTCAGGGAACATGTGTAATAAAAAAATTGCGTATACCAGTTTCCCTGAATTTACTATCCATCTTCCTAACAAAATAATGAGCAAATATTGAAGCGAGATGTTCCAAGTAACGATTGTACAATTCGAAGAGAGAAATAAAAATGCATTTCTTATTTCATATTAGGGGATTCTTGATAATCAATATATTCATTACGTTCCTGGTATATAAGGACAATTCATTTGTTACATGTATGGTATATGAAGGTATTTAATAATGGAGTGTAAAAAACTGCAACACACTTCACGTATTTAAAAGTTTTGTTTAAAAGCACTCGTGGTAGCTTAATCGCTCTAGTTCACTCTGGAACAGTTCCCTTCTATACTTTTAGATAATGACAAAAATATGTATATTGTTTCTATTGCATAATAACTTAATACTTGAGAAATATAATTGCTGTTAACTTTTTGTTTCCGTACGATTGTCCGAAGTCGATGTTATATAGCGCCAGGACTGGGACACACAAATAGTGCTGCTTTGGAGGTTCTTCATGATCGAATTTCATTCCCGTTGTAGCAGTAACATGACATGCTACATATCACTCCATGCATGTTATTACTTACTTGCATAAATATTACATGTGATCACACGGAAGACATTCTGTGTTCAAATATATCGAACGCAAGACAAACAAACGTTTGTTTACTCCAAAGAACGACAGATGAGTACGCGTTCCTAGGCAAGAAATACGAACGCTGTTAGGAAGGTTCCAGAACAGCTGTCAAGGCAAGACATTGACAAGAAATTCGAACGCTGTAACTAAGATTCCAGAAATGCGACAAAGGAATCAGAAGGTTACCAAGATTAAATTATTGTGTTGATCACAGCTAGAACTTCATTCTGACTAGAGAGCTCCTACTGAGTACACCTCTGTGTAAAACGCTCCTTCTACGACCGGCTCACGGATACCCGAGACGAATTCCCTCGCTACCCGAGCTCAGAACAGGCAAACGACCAAGTGCCGCCACTGCAGCATATGAACATTGTGATTGAACTTTGTGAAGTGAAACTTGAAGATTTCTATAACTCAAATTCGTGAGTGCTGCAGATTACTGCACAGAAACTGTATTCTCAGGAATTGCAGACGATTTGACGTGCCCTACTGTTGCTGGCACCAAATATATTTTTCCATGTTTATTCTTTTTCTTTCTACGAGCACTTAGTTTATGCTCCTGTTTAATAGAATAAAACTCGTCCTTTTCCTTATTTTTGACTCATTTATTTTGAAGGGTATTTCGTTATGGAACGACGCAGTTAAAACCTGTGAAGTAGCAAAATAAATCACTCCGACACCGTCAATACATAAGAATGTTATAAGAATTCGTATTCGCCGAATATATACCCTAAGTTTTATCGCCTTTCGCATTGAAATTTGTGAGTAAAAATGANGTGAGGAAAAATGATTGTTTCAAACGCCATTATAAATTTTATGTATTAATTAAAAATATTAACATCCCTCAATTTACTTAATATCACCTCGTCAGTATTACGTGTGTAAAAAGTTGATTCAAATCAATTACTTGAATAACTTAAAATATTTATTGGGTTTATTAAGAGCATACTTTTCTCTTGAAGCTGGAAACAAAGCAAGGGAATGATTATATCATCTCACAATCAACGTTTCAGACCTTTCTTATTATGTAGTACGAAGATCTTTCGCAACAAGCGGATACACTTACATTTGCTCGGTTTTGTAGTAAATAAAATTGTTGTATTTCTAATTATAAATGTTATTAAAATATTATATCAATATATCATATTTTAAAAATTGTCTATAGTAAAAATATCAGTGATAAAATAAGATTATAATACTATTTCCGAAATACAACTCAAGGAAAGTCATTATTTTTTGTTGAGAGTAAACCTGAACTGTCTGCTAATGCTAACATCTTTCCTAATGTTTCGAGGTCTGTTCATGCAAATAGTGCAGTATTGATTGGTGGGTTTGTAGAATAGGTTGGTGAATTTGTACCTCCAATATGATGTGAATGTGACCTTTCACAACTAATTTTGTAACAGGATTAATCTGACTTTCTGTAAAGATGTTCACTCAAAGTCCACGCTGACAAAAGGTTTTTTTTACAAGCACTGCTTGTTGAAATGTTATCAGGAAGGAAACAACAACACGATAAATTTCGCATTTGACAACAACTCGTAGGGAATCGATACAAATTGGACAGTGATTGGCAAATAAAAATGGCTTTGTGTAACGGCAGGCACTGTGGGGTCAGGAAATGAAGCTATTTTATTTTTAATGTCCCTTTTTGGCCAGTGAATTAATTTCTGAAATTATAGTTCATTTTATATTTAATTGCAATAGATAGCTTATTTTACATTTGCTTCATAGTCAAACATTTGCATTACGTATGATGCATTACAGTCATTAATATTAAAAGATGCATTAATTTTCCCTCATGTAAACATTTATTTTGTCATTAACTGCGTCCCTTGAACTGAAAGGCAATTGTTTCTGATTATTTCAAAACTGCTATTAAAACGTATGACACGTCGAAACTACCATTGAAAATTGTTCGTGCAGAATGACTCATTTCATAATATATTATTATCTCGTCCGTATTCTATTCCAAAACTTCGCACAGTGAGAGAAACTTTGTTGACAAACCCTTACGAGATTGGAGGTAAAGATAAGAAGAACTTGCAGTGTGATATATATTGTTCTATTTTCTCATGTTATTGGAAAATGCTATATAAATCTTTGTACTTATTTATGGAGAAAATATATGCAGGAAAAGAAATAATGATTCATAGAAATGTTGACCAAGTTTTACGCAGATGTATCGGGTGGTTAGTGTACGCGAACATCAAAGTAGCTAAAAGTCTGTTGAAAATTTATGTTAATTCATGGGAGTTTCTATCTCAAGCAGGACTTGAATGACAATAATATTTTATATTATATAGAAAGAATAGTTTATTTTATTCCTGGGATCGTGTGTTTGGGGGTGGGGGGACTCAGTGAACTTGTGACCCAAAATAAAAATTTAATGAAAAATCAATTTTTGTTATCATAGCTGACAAATTTTCTGTTTAACATTATCTTAATATTACCATTTCATATCTTCTCAACTTGAGATTTCAACCACGTAAAGAGCGTAGCTAAATATGTAAAAATGAGACTTTCCTTAAAACCGCTAATAACTCGTACTCTATGACGTCACAATCACGTCATGTGCTAGCTGAAAATATCTTCCCCGATTGATTTGCTACATCAGCGCACTCGAGCGGTGATTCTTGAAGACTCGTCAGGGCGAGAGCGTCTTGGCGTCTCTTGGAGAAGTGGGACGTTGCGGAGTTGCTCCCAGCAGTTTATGTACATCGATCCATCCCTCCTCTCCCCCACTCATTCCCACTCCTCGGACCAATTCCCATCCCTTTCACTCCCTCCTCCCAACTCTTCGCTCCGAGCAACCACCCGCGCAATTGCTGCACATCGCGCCGACAGAAGAGCATTGCAATGCACCGGACCTCTTCACACATGTTACCCCTTCTTGTTCTCACGCATTTTATCTTCCACGTCCTACCGATGGCGCAGTCAGGATTTATGTTGACGGGATAAGAATTTATCCGAGAGACCTTATTCTGAAAGAGGAACACGTTTTAAACTTCTTGAGAAATCGTGGAAGAAGTACCGTTGCACGTAGGATATTTCCCTCTATATATTTAAATTTATCGAAATATTTCTTAATATTTAAACTTGTTCTGAGTGCTGAAATAAGGAGCTAAAAATAACAAAATAAAAATTAAGTTCTATAAGATAAATTAGAGGGCCAAAATATATTTAATGCTGGTAATAATTATTTATTTTTATTTAAAATATTATGTTTTAGGTGGCTTTTATACTTTTTGACAATTTTTAATTTTTTTTTTTTAGAATTATCTAAAATTTAAACAAAACTAATGGAAACCTATCACATTTTTTTGTGTAAAATTCCACGAGAAAGATAGCGTCCTGTTCCCTTTGATAAAGTAGGACAGCTGAGGTCAGTTGCCACACAATGGCCTTTGTCTACTGTTTGCATTCTGAATCATTTTGCCCACCGCGCTTACTTTTGATTAATTTTTTCCCTCTGTTGCCTCTAGTTCAGTGTGTTTTTCGTCTTTTCATTCTGTTTGTATCATACTTTTCCTTTCTGTAGTTCACTACCAACGGGAAGTTTTCAATTGTTTCCAATTTGAATTCCAATGAACGCTCTTTCATTCCATTAGTCTACTCATAGTTTTTTTCTTTTCTTTCCATTATTTCTCAACTCACAAAGCCTACCGTTTTATTTTACTGAATATGATCATTCTACAAAATCATCATGATGGTTTAACTTATTAGTTTCATTTATATTTTAAGTTATGTTTTTTAAATAGTGTATATTCTTTTATTACAGTACATTATTATTATTATTATTATTATTATTTAAGTATTAAAATATTGAAAAATGAAGCAGAAACGTAAGCTTAATAAAAAATGGAAGTAAAATGAAGCAAAAATATCAAAATATTAATGATTACAATCGAAGGCCACTGATGACAACATTAGTTGATGAAAACCGCGTTGATAATACTAACTAAATATTTTTTTTATTCTGATTATTATTTTTATTTAATTAACCAGGAAATATTTAATATACTTCGTTAAAGATAGTTTTGCTGACACGGAATCAAACTTTTACATCTCTAAAACTTGTTTCAGTTGATGAAAAGTTTATATCAATTTTAATTTTGAAAAAAACATTGAACACCAATCACCCAATAGTTAATGATATTTGGATGCACGACATTGTCTCATATGACAAAAGAATTGGTCTCTTAACTGTGATATCACAAAAGCGAATGAAGACGTTTTCATCTGGAAGGTAGTGAATGTATTCGGTGTATTTCATTGTGAGTGACTTATTACAATGCCTTATTAGCCAAATTAATGTCTTCTTATTTTAATATTACATAGTGTGTGTTTACCTTTAATGATACTTGGTGTTATTGTTGTAACTTATCTATTACATGGTCGGCAAAAAGTGACAAACATCCTTGCAATTCTTTAATATTTGTACACTCCATTCCCTACAATGCACACGCATGCACTTTTTATATGGGATAAAATTTATGAAAACATCGCTCGTGGATTTTCTCCATGCACGACCTCAACATTAGCATGTGGTTCCATACTTGAAACTTTAAACAAGTTTAATTAGACCCAATAATCTCTGTCTGGCGGTGCTGAAGTCTGGCGGTGGATTTGACAGATATTTTATCGTACATACACCAACTTCTGTTGTCAGCACGTATCAATTAAATTCTCTCTGTAATAAGGGTAATAAGTATGTATTGATTATTCATTAGTCCACTCAATCAATTATTATTGTTTTGTTGCTGCCTATCAAACTTATGTTCATTGTTTAAGTCGTATGTAAAATTTGAACCGACAGAAATAAATATATTACTTTTCTCTTTGACAGAGTGTAATCGTGTCTTTTCTCTGATACCCTGAATCTTTATAAAAGATTTCTTTTTTTTTGAGTGTACTCTTTCTGATAGAAACCATGTTTTTTTGTTACGCCTGAAGGTAAAACCTTAAGCATAAAATTTGTATTTTTCTTTTTTTCTTATCTTTGTTATCAGTGAATAAAATCTGCGAACCCTCTAAAATTTGTATCAATTGATGCGAGAGTAAGTGCTGCTATCAATTTAAACTTTTAAAATACACTTAAATTGTAATTTAAGTAATATATGAACCATCTAATGCATTTGGGTGAAATAGTATATGAGACAAGACTATATTTTAAAAAAATACTCACCAAATCTTTTAAATAGATCGTTTATTAAGAGCTTTTATCAGAAACATATTATTATTTAAAATAATATTAATGGGGATCACCGCGCATTATAAAGAGGCGTTTAACTTAAATGTAGTACCTTGAGTCAGATGTAGTACTCTGCAACATAGCACTAGACTGAACTTCAGTTCACAGCGAGTCACTTCGCGGAAATCAACAAAGCAGAATTGCCAAATCATCTTAATTTTTTTTTTTGTGAGGCTTTAGGGCTCGTCAACATCGATGTCATTAGAACCCATTATCATCTTAATGGTAGGCCATACCGCGTACAAACAGGATCAAATAACTTCGTGGGGTGCATCTGCACCTTCCGGAGCAGGGGTCTATTTGAGACTCCATATATTCAAACCACGTGGGCTTGCATGCCCTCGGGGACATATCAAATGGATCGGCGTATTGAAAAACTAATAATTTGAATTCATTTCATACAAAGCTATCTATTATGTGTTTTACTCTAATAAAAACTAAAGAATCTAGTTAAATGAATGTTCTATTTTTTGAGGATTGGTCTATAACTACACATTTTTATGTGTGGAGCTCAATTATAAAAAAGTTTATTAAAAGAAATTGACCTGAGTTAAATGATCGGAATAGTAACATACAAAGAGGAACATAATACATGAATGGGTTGGTAGTCTCGTCCTAGATCATGAAATCGTAGTTTCAGTATATGTAGTGGTCCTACATGTTTGAATGTTGTGGGATGATGCTCTGATTGGTAATGGTGTCATATGAATAGTGTGACGGTCCCACATTAATATGTCCATACGGGTATGTTATTTTATTTTTAGGTAATTGTATTTTAATATTGTAATTCTGAGTCAAGATAGGCAGTATGTGTAGGAGGTGATGTTTTAGCTTTTTTGTGTGCGTTGTTCTCGGTACCCAAACGTAATACAATTTCTATTATTCGTAACCCTGATGAATGCAAAATAAATTGCCGAAACGGCGTCGTAAAAATATGTAATTATTGACCAATCCCAAAGAGACAATACATTTATGGTGAATACTGTGGTCTAAATCATATTCTGCATATATATATGTTAAAACGTTTCGTGTTTATACGAATTTTGGTGACCAGTTGGTGGTCCTCTAAGGAAATTTCACCTCCTTTGACCCTAATACGATATTACTTCAAGTGACTCTAGTTTAAAATAATTTCTTTTCAAATAACAATACTTAAAATTATCGCCCCTAGTTACTATTGTTAAAAAACTAATGAAGTAATTTAAATCGAAAGAACAAAATTATTTAAAATTTGAATGATTTGACACACGTCTTAATTAAACCAGGAAAGAAACGAAACAAATTTATGCCAATCTTGGTTCTTGTCCATTCACTAACTTCTCGTGCGCACGTTGTCAGCTGTCATTATATTCTCAGAGCATACGGCGCATTTACCGCGTCGTATTTGTCCTAGCGACCTCCCCTCATCTTCGCTGTGAAGACCTTCTGACCCACATTTCCTCTGTATTACTCTACCATTGTGATAGGTGTAGCCTTAAGTTACATCTGTTACTATCGCAGTTAACGTACTTCTTAAAGTTATGCAATAGAGCATGAATACGTATAAACTAGGTGGACTCGAGTAGGAAAGTTTAAGTAATACACAAAGTTAAAGAATGACAAATATTAAAAGAGTTTCAAGTAAATATTTAGTGGTAATTAACTTGATACTTTCAGTTCAATCAATACCCTTGTTAAATATCTTCAAGGGTGGTCATTGACAGTTACATACCTCTTATATTTCAGAAGAGAATACTTCACTTAGTGACAACGAAATACAATTTCTCAAGCCAAGCTTACGCTCAATTAAACATACGCAAAAACCTACGATTTGAATAGCAACTTCCCATTTTTGGCATCTCATTGATACTCTTCTTCAACCATTTTGAAATTCCGTTATATATACTAGAAAATTTCAGTATTCTCACAAATAATTTTATCGGCATTGAACAGTAATAAAATTGACGTANTGATTCATTGTAAATTTTACGTACGGTTTCGCGTTTTCTTTCATTTGTTTTTGAAGAAAGAGTCCTTTGGTGTCGTTGAAGAATCATGACATATTTTTCGTGTATAGGAGGATATTATCAAAGACATAACCTGTAGTTCTAGGACTAAATTCAGGAATACAGTTGGATGCCTTGACCCCTCTTCTTCATTTTCGTCACTTGTATTTAAAAGAGTATTGTTTAAACAAAGTGTTGGCGTAGCAAATAGTGCGTTGAAAAAATACTACTTTGGCAACGGGAAGTGATCTAGAGCACCAAACTGATAACTCCATCATATAAATATTTTTAAACTGCATTTTATTAACGATAATGTTACGATAATAACGCTTGCTTTCCTGAATATATATATAACAGGGAAAAACGACTTGAGTTTTTTCGCAGACAGATTGAATCAAAATTAAATTAATAAGTTAAGTAGTGCCAGATAAGAAGAAGAAGAAATAATTATCACAATGTTTTTTTCTTATTAGACTCTGCATTGCCAAACCCACGAAAATGTTAATTACATTTTTTAACAAAAAACAAGATCTTGTTGCGAAAATGTGCTCATTGTGAAATAATTTTGTTATGTCATTTAACCCAATGTTCAGAATGTGTTTAGTAAAGTTCTTGGAAATCAAGTTGAAAATGAACTGGAAACAGCAAACAGATTATTTTGGTTGCAGAAGTGCTTTATTATTGGCTGTATGTATAAATTCTCTATGATGATTACGTAATTCCGTTAGTGAGCTACCTTCTTAAATTTCCTTTTCTTTCTTTGTTGATGTTCGCTCTTTGCGTTCAAAGGATTCCGCTCCGTTGGAAGTCAACGATGCGTAAGTAGTACATGAGCTTCTTGGCTCCTCACTCAGTATTCGCAGAGGACACGCGAGTATCACATTTGCAAGACGCTCCTCTTGAAATGCCTGTCCCCATTTGTAGAACACGCACGTTCAAATGGCTGAAGAGAGTAGCAATTCTTCATTCCATCACCCCTTCGGACGAAGAATTGTCCTCATTTTCTATGGCTCTACACTTCGCGAACCGAACTTTACAAAATGTTGGTATTCCTCAACTTCTAAAACGATAAGTCAAATAAATTGGAATTGATGATATGCAAAGTGGTCTCCCGTAGTTTATGGTAGTAGTAATACTTAACAGGAATAAAATTGACGTTTTCAACTTCATCTTTATGGAGAACAAAAGTTTTCACACGTTCTCAATTGCATTATTTAAACTTGTCCTTATCTCTAACATCATTTTGAACACAATTTGCCTTTGAGTGATTTTACAACTTGAATATGAAACGACATAAAGAAAGTACTTGATGAAGCATGGAATTGCAGCAATTTTGTTTCAGAAATACAATATAGGAGATATTTTATTAAAAATTATTTATCTATATTTTGAATGTTAAATTTGTGAAATAAATATAAAACTGAAAATATAGTCGTATATTTTCAGTATAATAGAAAGAATATAAATTTAGCAATACTTCCGTTCTCTATGCGCGTGGGGAAAATATTTCATCCTATCATGTAGATTATGCATTTCACGACGTGTACTAAAAAGGTTTCACAACACGTACGTTTACGAAAATAATTGGAAGAAAATAGTTAAATATTGAAAGTAAAAAGTGTAAAGCTGAATTGTTTTACAAATAAGAAATAATTGAGAAGATGAAACAATTACAAAAAATAAATATCGTTTCGAGGAAGTTGTCATATTGTATCATAATTATAACTTTCATTCCATCAGAAAAATATATCTTACGTTTTGATTTAACCATATTACCTGCATTGAATCCCATCCCATCATTCCACGACGACATTCACTCATCATCATTCATAACCCGCGTCGGGGAGGTGCGACAGGAAGGGCATCCGGCACCCTGAAAATTCCCCCGCCATATCAAAGTAGGAGGCATCCTATCATCCCCATCTCTCCGACCACTGCAGACTAGGGAAAAGGAGTTAAGGTTCAAACAAAAATAAGAAAAGTTACCGACATTTGCGATAGGGACTCTTGAAGTGAACACTGAGGTTCATTTTAACAGACAAACATCTTGGACAACTATGGGAAAAAGTTGGAAGTTAGAGAAAAATGAAAATAAGTTGTTTGGCCGTACTAAAAATCTCACTTGATCCAGTCCCCAAACTTCGAGTTTCACAAACTACTTTGTCTTTACACAATTTTCTTTACAGAAATATCATCCTTATTTAAGAGCATAACATATTTTCTCGTTTAGTTATTCCCACCCCTACAATTTTTAAGTTAAAATTATTCAGAACTCTACTTTATATTAATTACTTGATCCCATGGATGGACTCTTAACGTTCATTTCGCAACCAGTGCAAATATTCCTGTTTACAAAACTGAAATTCCATGCAAACAGCAAAAGATATTTCTGCATGTACAGTATAAAAATGGTAACTTTCCAAATCAGTTTTTAAAAAGTTTTCTAAACGCTTCATCGACCATTATAAATAAAATCAAGATTTGAGGGTTGATATTTGCAGTTATGTAAATACACGATACATTTTTTCACAAGTTTATGATAAATTCGATATGGATTAAATAATAGTCGAAATAGAATGCAATTTTTATGTTTACTCTCTTGTCTAATTTTTTTTATGATTGTAATACGTATAAAATAGAACCTTGGCACAGGCAACATTTTATCTATTCGTACGAATTTGTATCAAATTTATGTAAAATCATATAAAGGTGATCCTTGTTTCTACATAAGTACGACATTATAATATACAAGTACAACAATGTGTTTAACTGTGAATTTATTATTTGAGGAGCTGCGTCAAAACTAAAGCAAATGCGTTAACATACCCTGACATTTAATTCGATTACTATGAAGACAGACACATTTTCGCATTTAATGCAAACTTTGATTCCCTTACGTAAGAAGACCTCGTAGTTCGGGTAACTCCTGCAGCGGATGTGCTCAGCTGAGCACCACAACACGACATCGCGTATCTGCCACTTCGCTTTTGTCCCAGCGAACTCCACCCTACCCCTTTCTCCTACCATGTCTGCACGGAAACGTCCACATTGTCATGGCCCGCTGACCCAGATTTCCTTCTTATCTCTCTACCGTTGTGATAGTAGTTATTATTTTCTTATCTTGATTAGATAATGGACGAAAATAGTAAAATCTTACGAATAGTTATACTAAATTGTATCCATAAGAGATATATTTGTTGAAACCTTTTTTATAAAATTCTATAATATAGTATCCAGATCTCTAGTTAATAATTATATTTACTCTCAATGCAGGTTTTGAATTAATATTGTTANTTATTTTCTTATCTTGATTAGATAATGGACGAAAATAGTAAAATCTTACGAATAGTTATACTAAATTGTATCCATAAGAGATATATTTTTTGAAATCTTTTTTATAAAATTCTATAATATAGTATCCAGATCTCTAGTTAATAATTATATTTACTCTCAATGCAGGTTTTGAATTAATATTGTTAATGCAATGAAAATTTAATACTACACTTCAAAAGACCACAATCAGAGTTAATGGGAAGGCACTTTAAAATAATTGATGAATCATGTTGAACATTTTCAGAGTAATTGCTCGTATCATCACAATGTTATAAACTTGCATTATTTGACATTTGGAAGACGTTTAATTCTTTGTTTGATATAAGTTGAAGATATTTTTTCTGCAAATTCACCCATTTACGTGCGTTTAGCGCAAATTGATCTGAAATGCCCTCATTCAGTTCTTAACCACTCCTTTACGTGTTACTTTTTTTTGTGGGGTTTTACGGCTCATCAACATCGAGGTCATTAGAGCCCTAAAAACTTGTACAGGTAAGGAAAATGCAGTTACGCACTAGGGAGAGCCAACATGACTCTCCCCGCGTGTGGGACTCGCCGAATGACTCAACCATACCCACTAAAAACTCCTGAACTACAACTCAAAACTGAAATATAAACATATCTCATTCAAAAAAGAAGAAGAAGAAAGAGGAAAATGAAAGATACCCTAGCGTCGGGATCGAAAAGAACAAGAGGTGACCAAGAAAGGTCAGGGAAGAGAAAGGAAGGAGCCTTGCACAAGCAAGTGGAAGTAATTACGTATTACGTTCATGGAATCATATTTATCTGATCGTATTGTATTTCACTTTCTGTGTTAAGGTTTACGTACAGTTAAAATAACTAGTCATTAAACTTTTAGTACTTTGAAGAATTCAGAGCTCTCGATATTATTCCCAGAGTCAACTGAAATTTACATATCTAAAAGAGTTACTCACTAAATCTGAATCAGTTAAATAATGACTGTTTGAAGTAGTAGAATTGAGATCACTGTGAAGCGGTTACGGTTAACTGACAACCAGTATTTCGATGAGGTTGAACTCCAAGAAACTGTCATGGCGGATGTTCGTACCAGCAGCTGACTCGTTCATTTCGCCGTTTACTCCGTTTCTAGAGCTCTACATGAAAGGTCTCTACTCCGTTCCAGTGACAAAGAAAGAATCGGTGAACCACGCTTTCGTTGTGTGTCGCATGTCCTTTTACCTACTAAATCTATATTAGTGAAAGAAACAACTGGCCTGAGTATTGTCTGTATTCAACCGCAACTCTCTCTAGTGTTCTCTACCAGCGGGATAGGGAACTACTACTGCCTTATAGATGCAGGGTCATAGCAAATAGTTTTGCAGTAAATCAATTATACTGACGAGTCAATTTTATTTGTGTTTTTGAGTGAAGGTATATTATTAACTTTCATTCGCGTATACGAGGGGTTTGACGAAAAGAACTTGAGATATTAACTCTCGTGGACTGCGATTAAACCTGATGTGGAATGTTACTTACGTAACTTCGTTGTTGACGTACTCAAATACCTGTTGTATCATTTTAAAACGTAATAATAATATATTTCAACATTATTTAAAATATAGAAGAAAAAAGTTTTTTATGGTGAAATTATCCAACATGCAAGATTTTCTCGTATTTTTAAGTTTGGCGTATTCTTTTACGCTGCATCGCCATCTTGTTGGGTAGTGTTTTAGAATGCCTTTTCTTCACTGCACGAACGGCTGAATGTGTATTGGAAGCGAGCAACCTATTTCTTTGCTCAATGCGTTAAATCAGTTAATTTCTCTCTTAGATAAATAAAATTCGAGAGGATGTATAACAAAATTTACTCTTGAACGGATAGTTGTCCCATGGCTCAGGGGTAACGACGGCGCGCGGAGATATTAGGTACTCTGGGTCGATCCCCAGTAAGTACAATAAATATTCCGTAAGTATAATAAATGTTCGGTAGTTGATGACCTTCAGGAATGGTAGTACAGATAGATACTTGTCCTGTTAAATATTGGCATCGTCTACCAATTGGTACAAACGTTTCACTAGTTCGTAGTAAAAGTTTTATTGTCTAAACCAATTGAATTTCACTGTTTCTCGGTGGAAGCATCTATACTGAGCAGGTCAGTGATTCGAAACCACTGTTTCTCATTTAGAGTGTAAGTACATGTTTTAACTAACATGGAAAAAACTTTTGACCCATGCGTAATGATCGTATACTAATCTATCACTGTTCATCGTTTTACATTTGTATCTATGGGGGATACGGGGAACGTTTTCTCAAGGCATCCCCTAGTCTCCTTTTCTTTGGTTCCCATCAATATTCATCCTTCAACATCGGTGTTCTATTAACGCCAGGAAGAGTATGGCGTCAACTGTTTCCTTACCCCCAATAGAGACACATATCATCATGCTCCGTTTTCGATAACTTGAAAAAAAAAATTAGAAATAAATAGGCCTATTAAAATAATAATGAACTTCATTGCAAAAAATCAATTATTGCAAACTGCATATTACCAAGTGGGGGATAATAAACTAAGTTACAACAAGGGATCACCTCATCGATTCCGATCAAGGGTCTAAGGGCAGAGGAGGATTTAATAATAATGTAATAAAAATGTCTTTATTTTGTGGCGAGACTCAGATCATAGGGTCTGCTGTACCGTCTAACCACGTAAGAAAAAAACCCAACAATTTATACAGAAGTAGAGAAATAAGGGAGGAGTAACGTTTACATTTAACCCTGGGAAAGCAAAGCAAGGGACCATCCCGGGAAACCTTAAAGTGACTGAGGAAAAACCCAGCAAAACCCTCAATCAGGATGGCGGCTTAGGACCGAACAGGTTAATATTACAATATAACAATTACCATAATAATATGATACACACATAGGAAAATTTACAACATAAACTTCATAAAAAATACTTTAACATAACACTACTAGAAATACAAATATCAAGATGATTGTAATTTGTATAAACGAGTGAGTTTGAGAGTTCAAAAAAATAAAGGAAACATCTTGGTGTGAATAAATGAAACACAAATAGCAGAAGAAAATACTGTACAACAAGACTTAAAAAACAAATAAAGACATTTAAAAATGTAAAATTTGTGTACTAAAAAAGAAAAAATGATTAATTCTAATTAAAAATTCAACTTAATAATATGTAAAACTAATTATTAATTTAAACAAAAATATCTATATACAAATTCAACAGGATGGGAAAGAGAATACAATTTTACGCTGCGCCAATTTTAATTTTTTTCCTATTTTTACCTAGTACATAAGACGTGGAACACATTTTACATAAAACATAAACATTAAAGGGGTGAGAAGGATTGTGGGGGTTGGTGAGAGAAGAAAGTGAAAGATGGAGGAGTGAAAGTGAAAGAAGCGTTGGACTGGAAATGAGTGATCAAGAGGAGACGGTAACAAGAGCGAAGAAGAGGAGGGAAGTGTATTGTAAAGTGACTAAAGTGAATAATGTTGCAACCACATGGATAGATGTCGCTTATATGAAGGGAAAGAAGGAAGAGATTTAATTTGAGATGGTAACTTGTTCCACGCTCTGATAGACTGTACTGTAAAGATAGGTTTACTGATAAGAGTTGTGTTATGTTTTGGGATTGTGAGAAAGAATGAGTCTCCCGCGCGTTTTAATTTCAAAAACTGGAAACATTCAGCTACTTTTTTTAAATGGCCGCTATTGAGGATCTTATACACAAGGAACATATGTAACGAGCGTCGTTTCTCAAGTGTGAGGATACTGGATTTTTTATAGAATTCTGAAACACGAACACACTTTCTTAAGCCGAAAATAAAACGAATGCATGCATTTTGTGCTTTTTCTAATTTACATTCTAATTTTCCTGTTACATCTGTGAGCAAGAAGTCAAAGTGAGGCAAGACTAGGGATTTGATAAGGGTTTCTCGCATAGGAGTTGGTAAAATATCACGTAAACATTTCATTGAATGAATCGAAGAGTACACAGTCCGACATATTTTATTAATTTGGTTTTGCCAGCTGAATGAGCTGTCAATATAGATGCCAAATTTTTTTACACTATTACACCATGTTATTGGTGTTTAGTCCTGTATAATGTCAGGTAATTGTGCGTTTGTAATTGTTTTTATACATTGCTTTAAACCAAGGAGAATACATTGTGATTTAGAGGGATTTAGGTGAAGACCTAACGATGTATCCTATCCCACTTGTGTAGCGATTCCAGATCTGTATTTATTGCGTTCAGTGACTGATCTCATTTTAGCTGGTGTCGCTTATATATATAATAATAAATCATTGTTAAATACTCCGAGAACCAATTTACACTCGGCATTACAAATCACAGTGATCTTAATTTTGCAAGATGAATATCATGATCGACCGAATCCAAGGCTTTGCTGAAGTCAAGAAGAACTAAAACAGTAATTTTTCCTGAAACAGTTGCGTTACGAACATCTTCGATAACACTTAATAGGGCTGTCCCAGTGCTTTTGCTTGTTTGAAAACCGGATTGCAATTCATTCATTATATCATTAGATAAAATAAAGTTTTCTATTTGCTTGCGGGAAATTTTTTCTAGTTCCCTTGAGACAGCGAGTAAACTGCTAATTGGGCGATATTCATTCGGATGCTTAGGTTGGGTTATTTTAGGTTTGAGTCCAGACATTCCGGATCCCGATGCGAATGACTCCGGCAGTGAGAACTTCCAAACGTTGTTTGGAGAGGTCCTCTCGGAAACTTTTGCCCGTATTCTTTAATTGACTTTTAGCACGAAACATTTTACAAAGCACGTTACATTTCGCGCCGCTTCCTGTAACTAACAAATTTAACAATTGTGGAGCGGTTTTTACCAGGGATTTTGGGACCGACTGTGGCTCCTATCAATATCAGATAGATCTAAAGGCACACTTATCTGCTTGGACATTTCTAAAACCAGTGAATCAGTGTCTTCATTGTCAGATTCACTGACACCGAAGATCCGGAGAGAGTTTCGTCGCGTATACATCTCCATCTGTTCCGACATGTCTTCCAGCTGTCGTTTCAAATTGATAATTTGGCGATTTGATTTATCCAATTCAGATCACAGATCTGAAACCATATTTATATTAAAATTAATGGTTTCCTTCAATATTTTACATAAAAATTCGGTAACTAAGTTGGCTAGAGAGTTCATTATGTCCTCCGAACTCAATACAGTCTGCAGTCTGCCTTCGCGCGATTGCAGCCTTCACATCGACTGATTTGCTGGCAACCGACTTATCATTTTTAGGAGGCGTAATGATACAAGAAGAGTAAAATAACTGAATAATATATTACAGGTAAAGAGGAGAAAGAGTTTCTTTAGAGTGACAGAAATACTATTTGAATTAGATGAAGGGCTAAAGTCAAACCAAAAATATGCAATTAATATAAAATTAAAGATAATGTAAAGAAAAGCTTAATAAAAAAAATAAAGATTTAAAATCACTTTTCTAGAATTACTTATATAGAAATACTTATCTCAAGTATCCTTGTACTGGTTGAGCGTCGACTACCTGCGAAATTCCGACCACCTGCAAGAGACCGGGAGCGCCCGAAGAGATCTCCCCATGCGACGAATGTCATAAGAGTTATTTAATACTTATAAAATAAATTATTTAATAAATACGTACTCTTGTCACGGGGCTGACATTACGCAAAGGTTTATAATATTACGCAAAGCTGACATTACGCAAGAATTTTATAATATATTTCCAGGGCGGATCTTTAAATCGATAGTTTAAATAGTTAGTGTCATTTTAATCGTGACTCTTCAGCCGGATCTCCGTGGCGTCAGCCGCGAGAGATAAGAACATTTTCCTGTTTGTCCCGTCTTTGTGGTGAGAACCTATTTTTCTCTGTGGTCAAGCCCGAGATGGCACACGATCGTATGACTCGCCACGCCACTGCACTCTGTCAGCCCCCTCCATGTGACATTTCTCCCTCTTTCTTCCTAATTGCATTTAAATGCATAAGACAACGCCTTACCATCTCCACAAATTATCGTAGAGCCGTGTGCAACGATTCCCTTCCCAATGACTTCTCCTACCATGAAGAGCTCCTCAATACATTCAAATATCCACATGGAATCCCCCACCCTTATGAGGACGGGTTCCAGGGTTCGTTGCGCTTTCGGGAAGTTACATACCAATCCCCCCGCACACCCCTTGTTACGAACCAAACGTTCGTAAAGTGTTCATCCATATGATTCTCATCCATCACAAACTTTAATTTGTTTGTGTTAGTTGAGAATCTTACTATTTACTCCATATGCATAATTGCTTTATGCACATATAAATATTCATTGATTATAGACACTCTTTGGAAACTATAATCTCTGTGACAACTGCAAGTTCCATGACATTGAATTAGTGAACTCACTCTATATGTACGTTCCGTGCGCCGGCTATATAAAGAGCTGCGCTCAAGCCACATTACCTATTGTCTGCAGTTTCACTTCAGGGTCATACGTGATGACACTCTGGGGTTGCGTGGTTGTGTCGTGCGACATGAAGTCGCTTCGCTTCTTATAGTATTCTCAGCTCATCATTGAACATATTTATATATCTGTGATACGATGAACCTTTTGGAAAATGATTTCTTATATGAAGTCACTCAACTGCTGCGCCATCCCAATACATGGCACAGCACTCGCAGCAACTCAGCATTGAACGTATTTGTTCACGAGCATTCCCTAGTTTGTTATTTCCTGCATGCTACAAGGCTGAAACAAGGAAGACTACTCCACGGAAGACCAAGGCAACATGGCTATGGCAGCGGAGGAAGGCTACTAACAAGAAGCTCTTCAAACTACTAAGTATTCATTCTCGTAACAACGAGAACCGCATTTAGAATTAAGAAGTACTTGTTCTAATGCACCACAAAATCCTGCACAATTCTATGGTTTTCATAACCACTATTAATGCTTAAGCAGGTATTATTGCAAATGAACTTTCGTAAGTGACGGGGGATTATTCTCAAAAACTTGAGTCTAGCGAGGGTTTTTCTTGGAGTGCAGATCAATTACGATCGCACCTCAATTTTGCTGGCATACCATATTGTAATTCTGTATTAACTGGGAAAAGGGTTATTCAAGGGGAATTTACATAAACAGTTGTTTATGCTTTATGTTATTAATTTATTCTGACTCCGTAGAAGCTACTATTCTCGGAGTGTTGGTTGCCCACAACAACCAACTTCAACTTTGCAAATACAGGAGACAATTTATGTAATTCTGCTTTTGTAATTTAAGGAAATTGTATGTATACTTTGTTTAAATGTAATAAATGTGTATTTATGAATCTGAGACGTGTTATACAAGAATCGCTTCTCATCCTTAATCTCTTTAGCTCGTTGAAACATACGAGTCCCCACATATCCTCTCCTGTGTGTGTGCGACGAATGGCCATTCGTTCGTAACACCCCTCACGGTTACATAAACTGGTGACCGCCCATCCGAGCTCCTCTTCTTTTTCTTCTTGATCATCTCTTCTATGGGGAACTCGCTGGAGACGATGTGACGTACCCGAGACTGGGTGTGTCGGCGACGGGACGCAAGAAGCGTCCTGAGCGGCTGCACGGGGCGCAGCCGACAACAGTTCTGATGACGGTCCGTATTGACGGTAATTGGAAACATATGGAACATTCTAAATGGACCTTGACGTCCTTACGAGTCTTTAGAACATGTTAATGCAATATATTGATCTCTCGCTCCGATAAGGGCATTTAACATATCTATGTAATCACTTGCTTAAGGGAGCATCATTAGAACTTTTTAATCATAAGCTCTCTTCGAGCTCATGTGCAAATTCAATTATTAAACCTTTGTTATAGTTTATATGTGTCAATGTTTTATTAACCAAACGCCAAAACCTGAATAGAGAATTCCTCTAACTATTGCCAAGCGAGTATTCTAATTATTTCCTCTGGGGTCTATCCTATCCCGACGTTGGGACAAAGACAACGCTAAATATATACATAGAAACGACCAACGCTACATTGTATATTATTGTTATATCGCTATGTTCCAACGCGACACTCTTATCCATTTACTATTCGTAGATATTATGTGCAGTGAAGATTCGAGATTAGTAACAAAAGTGTTAATGACATTATCTTCCATGGAATATAGTGTAATAACATTCGTCTAGGTTGAAATTGTGATGTGAGGAATCGAAGTTAGGTGTTTTCTTTCGTATTTACACGTATTTTGTTCACATTTGCAGTTTTATGTTTATTTCTTTTTTCGATTTTTAAGCAAACCAGATTTCCATGAACGTGAAAGTAATAGACGATATTTTCACAACTTGGCCGAAGCAATATCAGTTATACGTTTCCTTTAATGCACATAAATAAGAATGATGTTTCTTACGACGCAATTTGAGTTGCCAAACTGCCTCGCGCACGACCTAACACAGTTAACCATTTCCTAGATCCACGTCAACTAAGAGATTTGGACGCCGTACTGTTATGATAGTATTGGGTACAAATTCTCTTGGAGCAACGTTTTTGGAGGCGGACGGGAAAAAATAATTTATTCAATGGTTTCGCAATTCTTCGTTTCGGGTATATTTACACACTTTTATTGCTACGAAGAAGTTTGTGTGCGTGCTATGCTAGATATTTTTGTCGTCACGGATGAGGGCATTTTATTGGAGGTCGAAAGGGGCTTTGGATAAGTTAAAATGCGACTTCTTCGGAGCGCTTCACGATATAGTCACGATATAGTAAAAACTATGGGCAGACATTTTGGTTATAATTTAACGCAACACTGGCTAAGCTTATTTCGTCTCCTTTTTCTTCTTTTTCTAAATCCATGGCAAGAGATTTCGAGAAACCTTTCATCAACGCAAACACGGGCTGTGAGGAGATCGCAACTTCTCGTTGATGAAAAATTATTTGGTGCAAAATATAACTCACACTTTTCTCAGTCTTAGGACAAGAAAACTAACCAGGTCGAATTGACATTTGTCGGGCCGATTTTGTGGACAGATATTCGGTCAAAATCAAGCTGAGAAAAATTACACCAGGGTTTTATTAGACATTACTATTACTTACTTTCTTGTAGTTTATTATGTTTCACTGAGAAAATACAATACCTACGTCCAGGCTTATGAAACCAAGGGAACTACGCTTCGACGTTATTGCGGTAAAAATCTTCTGACAGCGTGATATAATGTCGAGAATTACTGTTATTTGTATAGATTCAAGTTAATGTGAGATATAAAGTTTTTCTCATTGTTCCGCGAGACTTCTTGGTACTACACCGGTCACTAATGAGACAATTAAGTGGATCGAAACTGTTGCCACATATATTAGTACTAGCTGACTACCCGGTGCTGCCTAGGACAAATCTTCTTGTACTCAGGAAAAAATAAAATATATATTGTAATATCAAAATACATTCACTTACTGACTTTTTAACATGAACAGCATCCTAATTTTTCAAATTCATAATAATACCAAACTAGTCTGAATATGCTACACCATCTCACATGAGCCGCGCCAGTTGAATGTCTGCTTCCGAGGCACGAAACCGCTGCACCATTTCATTAAAATTCTTGTAAAACTAAACTATTCGTCGAAATTTTACAATTTTTGGCATTTTATATCTTTGTCAAATGCTAAAAACAAATAATGTATTAAATTCGATGATAGTTGATTTTTCCTTCTTAAATTACACTTTTATATTGAAGTATTTTAATACTTATTTTTTAATAACGTTTTATCGACAATTTAGGGTTAACTTTTGTAGATAGACATATGCTGTCCCGATCTTTTTTTGTAGAACTCTATGAGGCAAACAATATTACATTTCATAGTTGTCACTTATCTCTAACCGTGTAGGCAGCGTAAGCTAATATAACTCTCTTCTTTCCCGATTTTATCGACATTTTTTGTAAAAACCGTGATATATCTTTTTTAACATACATTTAAAAAATAAAAGTTAGACTATGTTCATACTGGACATCTTAACTATCTCCTTGCAAAATTTCATTACGTTTGGTTCATTGGTTTAGTCATGATCAAGTAACAGACGAGACACGCTTTCGCGATACGCATTTATATATTAGTATGGATGGATATACTAATTTATTATAAATATTACATCTATTTTAAATATTACGAATTTGAGGTTGTTTAACATATTATTATTATTATTCCGTCCCTCTTCAAGACTTAATTGAGGTATAGTCGGTTAGCTGATTATCCCGCGTTGCTCGGGAGTTTTCTTAGAATAATCTTCTTTTACTCAGGAAAAAATAAAACCTATCTATGTTATAAGATCAAAGTACTTTTACTTACTGGTATTTAAAAAGTATAGTATCCTAATTTTTCAAATTCATAATAATACTAATTTAATTCAAAACTTTTACTTCACACACTACATCACCTCGCGGGAGCAGTTTCAATCGAATTTTCGCTTCCGATGCATGACGCAGCAGCACCATTTCAATAAAATTCTCGTAAAATCGAAACTTTTCCTCGACATTTTAGGATTTAAAGGCGGTTTTCAGCTTTGTTAAATATACAAAACAAATAATCAATTAAGTTTGATGATGATTAATTTGTTCCTTCCTAAATTATTTTCTTAAATTATGTTACATATTTTCTTAATTACATATTTTAACACTCCTATTTTAATAACGTTTTTCCGATAATGTGGGTTTTTTTAATAATAATATTTTTTCCCTCAATAATGTGGGTGAACCTTTGTAGATAGACATTTGCTGTCCTGGACTTTTTTTTTGAAGACTTGTTTGAGGCGAACAATATCATTCCGTTTAGGTGACGTAACCAAATATACCTTCCCTTTTTCCCAAGGGCTCTAATGACCTTGCCGTTGACAAGCCTTAANTTTTTCTCGATTTCATCGACATTTATGGTCAAAATCATTTTCTACCTTTCTTTTCACGCACTAAAAAAATAAATATTAGGTTATGTCCTGGACATGTGAACCATATCATTGTCAAATTTCATCACGATCGGTTCAGTGGTTTAGTCGTGATCAAGTAACAGACAGACACGTTTTCGCGTTACGCATTTATATATGTATATGGATTGTGTACGTCTAGATTGTAGAAACACTGCAGTGCACCACATCCAATTATACTTATTGTATCATTCTTTCTGCCATCCGTTCACAGTTTATTTAATAGCCAAGGTTACTCAAATGGAGACACGATCCAACCATACTAATATATAAATGCGTAACGCGAAAACGTGTCTGTCTGTTACTTGATCACGACTAAACCACCGTACCGATCGTGATGAAATTTGACAATGATATGGTTCACATGTCCAGGATGAACATAGGCTAACTCTTATTTTTATAATCTGTGATAAGAAAAATAAAAATGGTTTTCTACAATAAATGTCGATAAAATCGGAAAAATAGTTATATTCGCCCACGCTGCCTAAACAATTAAACATAGGCGACAACTATGAAGGGCAATATTGTTCTACAAAAAAGTCCGGGACAACATTTGTCTATCTACAAAAATTAACCTCCATTATCAATAAAACTTTATTGAAAATAGAATTGCTAAAAGAAACTCTAATTTCAGAGTAATTCAAGAAGGAGGAAATCAGTCATCTTTGAATTAAATGGATTATTTGTTTAGTGCATTTAACAAAGATTAAAAAACATCATTAAATCGTAAAATTTGAACGAATGGTTTAGATTTTAATGAAATGGTGCAGCCGCGCTGCCAACCTAGGAAGCGTAGGAAGCGAAACCGTGTCTTGCCTAGGAAGCGAAAATTCGACCTGCGCTATTCCCAGC
>NNCF01129764.1:10927-23022 GCA_002313205.1 Laupala kohalensis | reverse complement strand
TCTATAAACCATGCCTGTACGCATACAGCCGGCATTGTAGTATCCACGAATTTACGAATATTTTTGAAAATGATTTACATTTGTTTTTTTCGGACAGATATCTTTAGTTTATTCTGTGAACACGGTGATATTGTTAGCTCAGGTAGTTAAATATAGAGTGCATCCGGCAAAATTGTTTAAAATTTCGAAATTAAGATTCTTATTTGTTTTATTAGCAGAAGCATCTTTAGGTCAGTACGTGAGCCCAATGATTTTGGTAGTTTAAGCAGTTAAATATAGAGTGCAACAGTCACAATTATTGAAAATGCTTGAATTACGATTGTTTATTATTTTGTTAGCAGTGGCATCTTTAAACAAATATCATTATCGATGTAGTTCCAAGAAGGATCCTTTAGTTATTACGTTATTTAATTATATATTTGTTTTTGAAGTTTTGAATATTAAGTGCTTTCCTCGAAAAAATAACCATTATGGCTGAAAAGCGTTTGTAATTCTTACGGCAACGCTTGATAATATGGAGTTAATATCAAGACAAAATACGTGTCTGGATCTCTAAATCAAGAAAGAAGACACATCATTTCCATGAATCCATGAGGTGCCTCGCTGTAGGCAAATAACATCTTCGGTTATGGTATTGGGAACGGAGGTCTTGTGGTTTCCATGGACAACAATGGATAATTTTACATAACAAGATGGCGACTTTGAAACATCGGGCGTGGTAAGGATGTGATTCATGTAGATATTTGGACTGACTGCATATTTTGAAGCTCATAATGTACAGATATCTGTAGTTCATTTTGTGAACACTGTACTGTTGTTAGTTCATGTAGTTAAATGTAGAGTGCATTAGTCAAAATTATTTAAAATGGAATTAAGATTCTTATTTGCTTTATTAGCAGAGGCATCTTTCGGTCATTACGTGAGCCCTGTGATATTGTTAGTTCAAGTAGTGAAATATAGACAGCACTCGTGAAAAATATCAAATATTGCAAAATTACGATTGATATATGACGGACATTATTGTTTATTACGTTAACACAATGATAATGTTAGTTCATGTAGTTAAATACAGAATGCAATCGTCAAAAAGATTTAAAATGGCGAAATGACAAATGTTTATTATTTTGAGAGAAGTGGCATTTTTAAGCAAATATTTTTCTGGAAGTAGTTCAAACAAGAGTCCTGGCGTTGTTACGTTATTTATTTATATTTTCGTTAATGGAGTTTTAAATATTAAATGCTTCCGTCGAAAAACAGCCAATATGGCTGGAAGGCGTTTGTAATTTTTAGGCCAACACTTGTTGATTTGGAGTAAATATCAAGACAAAATATGTGTCTGGATCTCTAAGTCAAGGAATTCGATACATCATTTCGAGGAATCGACGAGGTGCCTCACTGTGGGCAAATAACATCTTTGGTTTTGGTATTGGAAACGAAGACCTTGTGGTTTCCATGGGCAACAATTGATAATTTTACATAACAAGATGGCGACTTTGAAACGTAGGGAGTTGTAAGGATGCCATTCAGGTAGATATTTGGACTGACTTCATATTTTGAAGTTCATATTGTGTTATACAAAGTGCTCAACCTACAAAGAAGAGATGAAGAAAACGAACGACCTCTGTAAGTAATTAAAATACATACAATTAGTGTAAATAGTAGCATTGTATAATCCTTCGTCAACACTGTCTACAAGTACTAACATGAATTTTCAGTTTTCGAGTTTGATTCTCATAATGACATGACCTAACGAAAGCAATGTGAAAGACACAAACAAAGACTAAGTGAATTTATATTGAATACATGGCGAATTCGTATTGGGAATCGCATCAAATGTGAAATTTGTGATGCAGTGGAAGACATCTTGTTATTTTCGTCGATTTCGGTGAGTCGCTTTATTCATCTCGTAGAAGTTGATTTTGATCCTCCACTCTGTAACAGTTCATTTCTCAGCATTGAGAATGTGAACAGAGTTTAAAAACCCATCCTTTCACAATAATGAAGCGTAAGGTTATATCTAGAGAAGTCAGAATCATGTGTTACTAGAAATTGAATCACAGCCTTCTATAAATTATGCCTGTACGCAATACTTCGGCATTGTTAATCTACGAATATTTAAAAAAACGATTGACATTTGTTTTATTCGGACACACATCTGTAGTTCATTTTGTGAACTCTGTGAGATTGTTAGTATATGTAGCGTAATACAGAGTGCACCCGCCAAATTTATTTAAAATAGCGAAATAAAATTCTTTTTTGTTTGATTAGCAGAGGCATGTTTCAGTCATTACGTGAACGCATTGATATTGTCAGTTCAAGTAGTGAAATATAGACTGCACTTGTAAAAATTACTGAAAATAGCGAATTACGATTGTTATTTGTTTTATTCGGACCGGCATCTATAGTTTATTACGTGAACACTGTGATGTTGTTAGTGTAAGCAGTTAAATATAGAGTGCAACCGTCAAAATAATTTAAGATGGCGAAATTACAATTGTTTATTATTTTGTTAGATGTGGCATTTTTAAGCAAATATCATCATAGAAAAAGTTCAAACATGAAATGTTGCGTTATTACGTTGATTTAATTTTATTTTTGTTCATAGAGTTTCATATATTAAGTTGTTTCGTCGAAAAAATAACGCAATATGGCTGAAAAGCGTTCGTAATTCTTACGGCAACACTAAATGATTTGGAGTAAATATCATGATTAAATACATGGCTGGATCTCTAAGTCAAGGAATTCGATACATCATTTCGAGGAATCGATGAGGTGCCTCGCTGTGGGCAAATAACATCTTCGGTTATGGTATTGGGAACGGAGGCCTTGTGGTTTCCATGGACAACAATTGATAACATTACATAACAAGATGGCTACTTTAAAATATAGGGTGTTGTAAGATAGCGATTCAGGTAGATATTTGGACTTACAATATGAACTTTAAAATATGCAGCATTATACAAAGTGCTCAAATTNGCTCAAACCTACAAAGAAGAGATAAGAAAACAAACGACCTGGGTAAGTATCTAATTATACAAATTATTAGTGTTATAGTAGTGTTGTATAATCGTTAGTCAACACTGTATACAAGAACTAGCGTGAGTTTTCTGTTTTTTAGGGTGTTTCTCATAATGACCTAACCTAACGAAAGCAATATGAGAGACAAGAACTATGTGAACTTATATTGAATACATTGCGAATACGCATTGGGAAACGATATCAAATAAGAAATACGTGTTGCTGTGGAAGCCATCTTGTTATTTTCGTCGATTCCGGTAAGACGATATATTTATCACTTAAAATCGATTTTGAGCCTTAAGTCTGTAGCAGTACATTTCCTAGCATAGAGAATAAGAATAAAGTTTAAAATAAACTTATTTCACTGTGGTGGAGCGTTAGGTAATTTCTTGAGAAGTGAGAATCATGTGTTACTATAAGTTGGATCACAGATTTCTATAAACTATGCCAGTACGCAAACAGTCGACATTGCAGAATACAGGAATCAACGAATATTTTTGAAAACGATTGACATTCGTTTTATTCGAACAGACATCTATAGATCATTTTGTGAACTCTGTGCTGTTGTTAGTTCATTTAGTTAAATGTAGAGTGCACCCGCCAAAATCATTTAAAATAACGAAATTAAAATTCTTACTTGTATTATTAGCAGAGGCATCTTTAGGTCATTACGTGAGCCCTGTGATATTGTTAGTTCATGTAGTTAAATATAAAGTGCAACCGTCAATGATTTAAAATGGCCAATTGACTATTGTTTATTATTTTGTTAGAAGTGGCATTTTTTAGCAAATATCACAATGGAAGTAGTTCAAACAAGAATCCTTGCGATATTACGTTATTTATCTATATTTTTGTTAATGGAGATTTCAATATTAAGTGCTTCCGTCAAAAAATTAGCTAATATGGCTAAAACACGTTTGTAATTTTTACGGCAACAGTTGATGATTTGGAGTAAATTCATGATTAAATACGTGGCTGGATCTCTTACGTCAATGAATAAGAAACATAATTTCGAAAAATCGATGAGGTGCCTCGCTGTGGAAAAATAGCATCTTTGGTTATGTTATTGGAAAGGAAGGCCTTGTGGTTTCCATGGGAAAAAATTGATAATTTTACATAACAACATGGCGACTTTGAAACATAAGGAGTTGTAAGATAGCGATTCAGTTAAATATTTAAACTGACTGCATATTTTGAAGCTTATAATGTATTGTAAAAGGTGCTGAGACCTACAAAGAAGAGATGAATAAAACGACTGACCTGGGTAAGTAATTGATTATAGGTTACAAACATGTTGACATTGTGAACACTGTGATATTGTTAGTTCATGTAGTTAACTATAGACTGCACTCGTGGAAATTACTGAAAAAAGGGATTAACGATTGTTATTTGTTTTATTCGGACCAGCATCTATAGTTTATTACGTAAACACTGTGATATTGTTAGTGTAAGCAGTTAAATATAGAGTGCAACAGTCAAAAGTATTCAAAACGTGTGTATTACGATCGTTTATTATTTTGTTAGAAGAGAGATCTTTAGGCAAATATCAATATCGAAAAAGTTCCAAGAAGGATCCTCGCGTTATAACGTTATCTTATAATATATTTTAAGGAGTTTAAAATATTAAGAGCTTCCCTCGAAAAAATTAGACAATATTGCTGAAAAGCGTTTGAAATTTTTACGGCAACAATTGATGATTTGGAGTAAATATCATGATTAAATACGTGGTTTGANTACATTATTTCGAGGAATCGATGAGGTGCCTCGCTGTGGACGAATAACATCTTTGGTTTTGGTATTGGAAACGAAGGCCTTGTGGTTACTATTGACAACAATGAATAATATCACATAACAAGATGGCGACTTTGAAACGTAGGGAGTTGTAAGGATGCGGTTCAGGTAGATATTTGGACTGACTGCATATTTTGAAGCTCATAATGTATTGTACAAAATGCTCAACCTACAAAGAAGAGATGAAGAAAACGAACGATCCCTGTAAGTAATAAAAAATACATATAATTAGTGTAAATAGTAGCGTTGTATAATCCTTCGTCAACACTGTCTACAAGTACTAACATGTATTTTCAGTTTTTGAGTTTGATTCTCATAATGACATGACCTAACGAAAGCAATGTGAAAGACACAAAAACGAAGTGAATTTATATTGAATACATTGCGAATTCGTATTGGGAATCGCATCAAATGTGAAATTTGTGATGCAGTGGAAGACATCTTGTTATTTTCGTCGATTTCGGTGAGTCGCTTTATTCATCTCGTAGAAGTTGATTTTAATCCACCAGTCTGTAACAGTTCATTTCACAGCATTGAGAATGTGAACAGAGTTTAAAAACCCATCCTTTCACAATAATGAAGCGTCAGGTAATATCTAGAGAAGTCAGAATCATGTGTTACTAGAAATTGAATCACAGCCTTCTATAAACTATGCCTGTACGCATACAGTCGGCATTGTAGTATCCACGAATTTACGAATATTTTTGAAAATGATTTACATTTGTTTTATTCGGACAGACATCTTTAGTTTATTGTGTGAACACTGTGATATTGTTAGCTCAGGTAGTTAAATATAGACTGCACCCGGCAAAATTGTTTAAAATTTCGAAATTAAGATTCTTATTTGTTTTATTAGCAGAAGCATCTTTAGGTCAGTACGTGAGCCCAATGATTTTGGTAGTTTAAGCAGTTAAATATAGAGTGCAACAGTCACAATTATTGAAAATGCTTGAATTACGATTGTTTATTATTTTGTTAGCAGTGGCATCTTTAAACAAATATCATTATCGATGTAGTTCCAAGAAGGATCCTTTAGTTATTACGTTATTTAATTATATATTTGTTTTTGAAGTTTTGAATATTAAGTGCTTTCCTCGAAAAAATAACCATTATGGCTGAAAAGCGTTTGTAATTCTTACGGCAACGCTTGATAATATGGAGTAAATATCAAGACAAAATACGTGTCTGGATCTCTAAATCAAGAAAGAAGACACATCATTTCCATGAATCCATGAGGTGCCTCGCTGTGGGCAAATAACATCTTCGGTTATGGTATTGGGAACGGAGGCCTTGTGGTTTCCATGGACAACAATGGATAATTGTACATAACAAGATGGCGACTTTGAAACATCGGGCGTGGTAAGGATGTGATTCATGTAGATATTTGGACTGACTGCATATTTTGAAGCTCATAATGTACAGATATCTGTAGTTCATTTTGTGAACACTGTACTGTTGTTAGTTCATGTAGTTAAATGTAGAGTGCATTAGTCAAAATTATTTAAAATGTAATTAAGATTCTTATTTGCTTTATTAGCAGAGGTATCTTTCGGTCATTACGTGAGCCCTGTGATATTGTTAGTTCAAGTAGTGAAATATAGACAGCACTCGTGAAAAATATCAAAAATTGCGAAATTACAATTGATATATGACGGACATTATTGTTTATTACGTTAACACAATGATAATGTTAGTTAATGTAGTTAAATACAGAATGCAATCGTCAAAAAGATTTAAAATGGCGAAATGACAAATGTTTATTATTTTGTGAGAAGTGGCATTTTTAAGCAAATATTTTTCTGGAAGTATTTCAAACAAGAGTCCTGGCGTTATTACGTTATTTATTTATATTTTCGTTAATGGAGATTTAAATATTAAATGCTTCCGTCGAAAAACAGCCAATATGGCTGAAAGACGTTTGTAATTTTTAGGCCAACACTTGTTGATTTGGAGTAAATATCAAGACAAAATATGTGTTTGGATCTCTAAGTCAAGGAATTCGATACATCATTTCGAGGAATCGACGAGGTGCCTCACTGTGGGCAAATAACATCTTTGGTTTTGGTATTGGAAACGAAGGCCTTGTGGTTTCCATGGGCAACAATTGATAATTTTACATAACAAGATGGCGACTTTGAAACGTAGGGAGTTGTAAGGATGCCATTCAGGTAGATATTTGGACTGACTTCATATTTTGAAGTTCATATTGTGTTATACAAAGTGCTCAACCTACAAAGAAGAGATGAAGAAAACGAACGACCTCTGTAAGTAATTAAAAATACATATAATTAGTGTAAATAGTGGCGTTGTATAATCCTTCGTCAACACTGTCTACAAGTACTAACATGTATTTTCAGTTTTCGTGTTTGATTCTCATAATGACATGACCTAACGAAAGCAATGTGAAAGACACAAACAAAAACTAAGTGAATTTATATTGAATACATTGCGAATTCGTATTGGGAATCGCATCAAATGTGAAATTTGTGATGCAGTGGAAGACATCTTGTTATTTTCGTCGATTTCGGTGAGTCGCTTTATTCATCTCGTAGAAGTTGATTTTAATCCTCCATTCTGTAACAGTACATTTCCCAGCATTGAAAATGAGAATGGGGTTTAAAATAACGTTCTTTCACTATGATGGAGCGTCAGGTAATTTTTTGAGAAGTCAAAATCATGTGGCACTATAAATTGAATCACAGCCATCTATAAACAATGCCTGTACGCTAACCTTCGGCATTGTAGTTTCTAGGAATATTTTTGAAAACATGATTGAGGCGGCGGCTGCTTCTAATCAAAGAGCTTGCATTCGATTGGGTAGTTATGTGTTCGTAGAAATTTTGTGAGAAAGCGTTTTGGAACTCGGCCGTTTGAGAACGAGTCCTACCCTCTGGTTAAATAAAATGGTCGTCGTTAGGGATCCCTCAAATATTTACAATAAAAACATCGTTGCGATAATACAAGTGATATATAGAACAAAAGTACATTGTACAATAATTAAAAGGTAAAATCCATACTAATATATAAATGCGTTACGCAAAAACGTGTCTTTTTGTTACTGAATCATGACTAAACCACTGAACCGATAGTGTTGAAATTTAGCAAGGAGATAGTTTAGATGTCCAGGATGAAGAAAGGTTTACTTTTTTAAAAAACATTAAAAAGAAAGATGGAAGGTTTTGAACAAAATGTAGATGAAATAGGATTAAAAAATCAGCCATATTATTCACTGATGGTTAGAGATAGATGACAACTATGAGTGGCAATATTCCCGCTTTTTAAAAGTTCTACAAAAACGTTCCCGAAACACATGTCTACCTGCTAGGGGTGATTTAAATTATTGAAAGAACTTTACAAAAAATGGAAAAGTTAAAACAATTCAATTTCAGTGATTAATTTAAGAAGGAAAAATCAATCATCAGATATGATGGGTTATTTCTTTTGTGCATTTAAAAATGTCAAATTCGCCTTTTAATCGTAATAATCATTTCTAATTGACAGCATAGTCGGTGCGCGTGCTGCTTGGTTGCTTTGACAGCGCTCGATTCAATTTACTATGAAATCATCTCACGTTAAAACTTCTGAAATCTTTACAGAATCTTTAACAGTTTAAGAATAAAACCGTATNTTTAAGAATACAACCGTATATGATAAGTATTCAAATTAGTACCATTGACTGACTAATCACGAAATCTCAGAAACATAAAAGTCTACAAATTTTTCAAAGTCATCAGGTAGATTTCTTTTTAGGGAGTGGACACTCTTTGCATTCGAATGGTATGGGGCGCCATATACAACTAATCGAAAATGACAGAAATCTGTGACGAGTTCACAATTTACAATGCAGTAAATTCAGAAGAAAAAAATTAAGCAAAAAGAATCGAATGAGGTCAATTTGGAAAAGTCTCAATGAAAATTTACAAACAAGGATCTCACTATTTTTAAATTGAATTTAAAAAATGGTGTCATTGTAACGTGGATTCCGAAATTAAACCACGTAAAAGGAATTTTCTTAAATACAAATCTGGAAAACGTTGTGCCTCCTGATGCAAAGGGAACATTACTCAATTTCTTTATGAACGTGAATATCATTCTATCTACCAAAGTTTTTGGATTTCTGTAAAGTTTGCTATAAAAAGGTGAGCGAGATGAATCAAGTGAGATGATCATAAACGAAAAACCGAAATTGGGTAGACCACAATCAAGGATTTCCAATTAAGGTGTTTATTATTTTGTTCCGGAAATAGTTGTAAATTAGTGTCAGGCTAAAGTTGAGTCAGAAATTACAAATTTGAAAGGAACATTTTTTTTGTGTGGCTTTAGGGCTCGCCAACATCGAGGTCATAAGAGCCCATAAAAGGATCATTCTTAATAACAAATTTGAAAGAGGTTACGCCCCCAATCCATGTTAACCACACTTTTTATAAACGTAATTAGTTTCGAGTATATAAAGAATTTGAAAGTGCAGAAATTGAACAAAACGAATTAAACAAGAGGAACTAAATAAGATTAATGTACATATTTAAAAAAATTGGGAAGGTCACAATTTAGGATTTCCAAATATCGAACATCGGAACTAGAAATTTAGACAAGATGTTATTTTAAATGTATCAATACAATTATTAGTGCTTGCACAACGCTTTAGATGCGTGGCAACTTAAAATATCAAATTAATAACATTAATATTAAACAAATCTAGCGGTCAAGTAATGTGGTATGAGAAGCTACCCAGAAGGCAACTACTTGACCAGGATGATAGTGAGAAACGAATTATAGTGAGTCAGACGAGAACTCTTGTCAAATTAATTTTTTAGTTTACTGTTTGAGTTAGTTAAACCGTTATTGTCAGTGATAACAAACGTGCAAACGTCATCTACTAGGGAACATAGGTTTCCNTGAACTTTTTAATTTATTGTTTGAGTTAGTTAAACCGTTATTGTCAGTGATAGCAAACGTGCAAAAGTCATCTACTAGGGAACATAGGTTTCAATGTAATGGAAATAGACATTTTACAAATAATAATTATCATATTGACATGCACAAGCGGATTGGACGGCAAATATTAGCTTTTATTGATATAACTGTCATTATTTCGTTAATTATGGNTATTGTTTGAGTTAGTTAAACCGTTATTGTCAGTGATAGCAAACGTGCAAAAGTCATCTACTAGGGAACATAGGTTTCAATGTAATGGAAATAGACATTTTACAAATAATAATTATCATATTGACATGCACAAGCGGATTGGACGGCAAATATTAGTTTTTATTGATATTACTGTCATTACTTCGTTAATTATGCGTAAGTCTTATGTATCATTCATGTTTCAATTCGTGTATTATTTTCAGAATATGCGTGTATATATTTCATGTTTTTACAGCTATGTCTCCAGCATCAATTTATGTATTTTAGATATATTTTTAATGTATAATTTTTGAACGTCAATTAAGTAATATTTGAGTACTGTTTAACAATTTAATTGATAGAGTTGACCTTACACCAATCAATACTTATACGATAATAAAACCCTATGTTAACCATTTTAAACTTATTTCAGTGTTTTTTTTTAACATAGGCAAATTATAGAAAACATTGTGAATTTCTTTAGTGACGGTTACAATTATTATTAAATACCATTATCCGTCTGATATAATACAAAATTAATGAGTGAGATAAATTACATACTTAGTTGATTATTAACTAATTACAACACGCAATTTAGCAATCGTTACGCAAGTCGAAACCATACATCACGAATAACGGAAACAATTGACGATTTGGAATAAATATCATGATGAAATACGTGGCTTGATCTCTAAGTCAAGGAATAAGAAACATCATTTCGAAGAATCGATGAGGTGCCTCGCTGTGGACGAATAACATCTTTGGTTTTGGTATTGGAAACGAAGGCCTTGTGGTTACTATTGACAACAATGAATAATATCACATAACAAGATGGCGACTTTGAAACGTAGGGAGTTGTAAGGATGCGGTTCAGGTAGATATTTGGACTGACTGCATATTTTGAAGCTCATAATGTATTGTACAAAGTGCTCCGACCTACAAAGAAGAGATGGAGAAAACGACTGACCTTTGTAAGTAATTGAATATACATATATTTAGAGTAAATGGTATAGTGTAGTTTATTTTACACACTGTGACAAGCATTTACGTGAGTTTTCAGTGGATGTTAGAAACTTTCATATTGCTGTGTAACTAACGGAAGTTATGGAAGGGACAAAGATAAATGTGTTTCCATAGAACACACTGCCAATACTCATTGGAAAACACAATGAAATGTGAAACGTGTTGCTATGTACGCCATCTTGTTGATAACCATCGAAGATATGATGGACGTCTCCATGAAGTCGTACGTTACAATTATAAACACTGAATGTGAAATTTATGGCCCTTAAAGTATTTTAGGCATTTCTCAGACACACAAAGAAGTGACGCAGAATACGAACGACTGTGGTGAGTGATTGAATATTCATGTGTAACAAATAGAAATATCATAATTTACATTCGTTTCTTAACCTTATGTTGAAATACATTCGTCCGTTTTCAGATTCTGAGTTAAAGATTTGCATGAAAGATTTGCACGCAAATGCAGCAAAGGAAGACACGGAAAAACCAAAAGGGTTTCAATTGACGACACTGCGAATACGCATTGGGAAACGCATCAAATAAGAAATACGTGTTGCTGTGGAAGCCATCTTGTTATTTTTGTCGATATCGGTGAGTCGCTTTATTCATCTCGTAGACATCGATTTTAATCCTCCATTCTGTAACAGTACATTTCCCACCATTGAAAATGTGAATGGAGTTTAAAATAACGTTATATCACTATGATGGAGCGTCAGGTAATATCTTGGGAAGTCAGAATCTTGTGTTACTATAAATTGAATCACAGCCTTCTATAAACTATGCCTGTTCGCAAACAGTCGGCATTGTAATATCTTGGAATAATTTTGAAAACATGATTGAGGCGGCGGCGGCTTTTAGTCAAAGATCGTGCATTCGCTTGCGTAGTTATGTGTTCGTATTAATTTTGTGGGAAAGCGTCCGGAACATGGCTTTTTGAGAATGACTCCTACCCTCTGCGTAAATAACATGGTCGTTGTTGGGGTTCCCTCTACAATTTACTACAAACATTGTTGCGATAATATAAGTGATAAATAAAAAACTATTTTCTTTTGTTATAACTCAAAAGTATATTTCACAATAATTAAATCGTAAATCCTTACTAATATATAAATGCGTTATGCGAAAATGTGTCTGTTTGT
>NNCF01129760.1:112721-186871 GCA_002313205.1 Laupala kohalensis | reverse complement strand
AGTGGGTAGTACAAGTCTCTGGAAAAGTAAATAGTAAGCGCTCAAAATCAAAAGTACAGTGTTTACGGTTTATCTGCGCGTATTAGCCTTTGGGAGCGAGTGGGTAGTTTTCTAAAAACATTCACTCGCTTTCAAAATATAAATAACAGATATGTCAGGTCACACGAAATATAGAACGTGGTTCAAGTGAAAGCTAAATGTACGAAATTAAGCTTATTTTAGCCTGCGTTGACCGATCACTGGGCCAAAATGTCTGTGGCTAGACTCATGGCAACGGTTAACCCGCGCAGATATCGTGTCAGCAATGCAGAACGTCCTACTTATTCCACTTCGATAAGTTTGCCTCGGGGGATATAGCAGCGATTACGAGATGCTATATCCAAATCATCTCCTTTGTCTTGAATATTAAAATGGCTCAGAGCATTATATACTAAAGGAGAATAAACGAGAATATATTGACTTTTCACCCGAAGTACTATTACGTAGGGAGAGTGCCTGTCAGGAAAACGCTGACGTTTGTGACTGGGAATCAAAAAATGCCTCAGGCACCTGTCACAGTTCGAACTTTTTTGTATGAGATGTCAAATTTCATCAATAATCAAGGTCTTTGAGATGCGAATCAACCCTGACTAGCTAAATAGCTTCTATCGACTTTATAAGTTCTGACACGTAACCTCAAGAGAAACTGCTTCTCAATTCTTTCGGTGAAATCTGAAACTCGAAAAGTTGGTTTAAAACATCTGAATTAATGTTAACTATAAAACTGTATTGCGTCATCACTTCAAATCAGGCTCACGTACAGAGTTTGTTGCGTTGAGGGAACTTTCTCTCGTAATTAAATTTTCGTCAAAAACGCTATCTGTGAGCAATTGGTCTCACCAAAGAGTCTAATCTTCATGACGGTGAGACAAAGAGAATACAGTTTTGACTGAATCGTGGGAGAGAAAGTTACTGAGTTGGACATTGGCTGTGGAGTTTTATGGATACCGTCTGAACGGAGATCGAAGTAGATGAAAGGTACTTCCGCTCACATTCGGAGTGTGGAACTATATCTTACACCTTTTGTTTTTGTGCAGCATATCAGTAAACTTGTCAACCGTGGCAAATTTTGTAAAATCCAGTAACACAGGCCAAGTGAATAGTCCATGGAATCAACCCACATTTATGCAAATTAGTGACATTTCTCAATAGTTGAGTTTTCACGGATTATTTTCTACGCCTTTGAGTTAGAGGGAAAAAATTGTGTTGATAAACAAGCCTCTACTCTTCAAGAAATACATATGAAATTTCATTCTCTGTTTTCATGCCAGAAAAGTTTTAACAAGCTTTTCCTCATCTTCTCTATCATGTTACTTCTGGCACACTGAGCAATCGATATTTGCAGATATATGATCGTCTCGTCACGTCATTCGAGTCGCGCGCGGTCTGGTTCTGATGTCACGAAGTGAACGGAAGACTACTCTCATCTCTCGTCCACTTCTCGTCTGGATCTTGAGCAGACGACTTCACTCCGATTCACCCTCAAGTGGTCTCTCTCAGCGGTCTCATCACGACATTAATCGGTTCACGAGACAACCAAGTCGTAAAGCCACCATGCTTCCACGATTTTTATTACAGAACCCTGACTTCTAATAGCTGCGGAGAGCACAACAAATATAGTACAGAAACATAGTTACCACCATTGGATTTGTAATTTTGTTTTGCATAAACTCAAGTGAAAAATTTGATTTTACGAATGAATTTTGATTTGTCAAAACGAGAAATGTTTCAATAAGCGTGGTATTTTTACGGTTTTTGCAGATACGTCGATTTCATTATTTTTTATAAAATAAACTAAGAGTGACAAAAATAATTCTTATTCAGAGAATAATCACTGTTGTATTTGTGACAATATTTATTAATTTCAATCTTCTACAATCAAAATATAATGTGTTATTAATTTTGTAAATGCAAACGTTTGAAACTATTTACGTAACCTCCAGCAAGTGACAAATAAAACCATGTTTTCAATTAGCGACCAGTGATGGATTTCAGTCATGCGCGTTGTTGCCCGGCGTATCACTCCCCTGGCTGGTATAGCTCGAACAAGATGCACTCGTCAGTTGACGACTGAATATGACATTGGCAACAACACGCCATATGACTATAATGCACCGTTGACCGATTATTCAAAATATGGTTTTATTTATCACTTGCTAGAGGTTACATACATAGTTTTAAACGTTTGCATTTAATTATAATTGTCAAGAATTATTTTTGTTACTCTTAGTTTATTTCATAAAAAATCATGAAGTCGACGTATCGACCAAACCGTAAAAATATCACGTATATTTTGAAACATTTCAGGTTTTAAATATTTAAAATTCAATAAAAAATCAAATTTTTCACTTGAGTGTATGCAAACCAAAATTACAAATCCAATGGCGGTAACTATTTTTTTGCAATTTTTGTTGTACTCTCCACAGCTATTAGAGGTCAGGGGTCTATGATAACAAATCCGATAGTAGTGCAGATGTTATAAAGCATGGTCATGCGCCTATTCAGCGTGTTGCTGGCCCTCTAAATTCAACTAAAACTTCGACCTAATTTCAAATCAATCAATCCAGCCGTTACATCCTTACCACATCGCGTCATTACGGCTTCGCAACGAGGTATTGGACAATCACATCATCAGTCTGTCACTGCAACTTCGCAAGACTTCAACGACAACACAGTTTTGTATCATTTTAGTTCTGACCTTTTTTTTCTAGTTGAATACTTATGTTATTGAACTATTTTGTTGGCACTTCTATATCTCAACTCCCATCTCCTCTTTCAATTTTTGTCCTTCAAAATCTTACCTCCCTACAATCCAAATGTACCAAAATCCTCCCTCAAGTTTTGTACACACATATTCAATTGTTTCTCCACAACATGCAAATAGTATCAACGTAAGGATAATTTTGGAACAGTTCAATAACTAATTCATTTTACTTACAGCATATGTGACATTTTTATTGGTACTGATGCTATCTAATACCTAATGTAAACTATCTTCATTACCTACCATATCACTCAATAATCATTCATATATATTTATTTCTACACAAAAATAAATTCCTGTAGAAATGATAGGAGAAGTGTCACCTGATCATAAATATGTATGCACTTCTTTATCTACGTTGCCTTCATTACCCTAATTAAAATTTATATTAACGATACTGTAGTCAAGATTTTAAAAAGGTGACTAATGATGATGATCTCAAATAACTATGGGAACCACGCACGGTTAAATATGATGATACTTGGACAGTTTTAATCTACTAATTCAAGAGACGACAAGTACGTATGTGTGTGAAATAAAAAAAACATATTTCTTGTATGTTATTAAAGTCATAATTATTTCTAAAAAAGGAAAAAGCAGACAACGAAATATAAATATCAGATTTAGAAATATTAGTAGTGTATGATACCAATTATTGGATTTTCACGATTCAATGTTTCTCACGTAATTGTTCATGAATATAATTATTATTAGGTAAATATAATATTGTTATGATCTCTTTAAAGTAATGATACATCATTTACTAATACAGTAAAGGATTCTTGATTTCGAATAATTTTTTTCCGTAAATTCATTTAAATTANCATTTTAAGCAGCTTTCGAGTACTTCATGTAATCTAAACTTCCATTAAATATGACATCCTTTTTATCCATTAACGGCTTTCGAGGGGTTAGTTCATAAATAAACAAAGATGACTTCTTCATTTCCATGAATATTAACAAAACGTGATTTATTCATCGAATTCACAAGGAAAATTAACTTGAAGTGACTTCATCCATAAACCATTTCGATTTGCAGAAATCTTGTTGAGATAAATTCAAATATATTTTGACATTCACCACTTAGATTTTGTAACATGAGATAAAATATTGTTTTAAGATATATTTACGATGGAGCTATTAATTATAATAATACATTTATTGTTAAAAATGCAGCACAGATTGCGTATGACCACGTGGAGGACAATAAAGTACGTATAATTTACTTTCCGAAAACAAGCATGGAACCGTCCCATAAATTCTGATCAAAGGCCTTAAGACTGAGGTGGACTGAAAATTTCAGCACACTCCTTAGATAAGAATAAGAAGTTAGCTACGTGTTAAATACCAATAGAATACCAACGAACTTGTGTTTAACACAAAAAAAAAATATTTCACAAGTACGAATTATTACCGAACTATTATTCGGAAAATATTGTTTTTAATCGTAATTATTAAAATAACACTAAATTCGCGATTTATTATTTCAAAGTCGCCCCTAAGAAAAATCCGCTTCTACCCGAAGGAAAACTGGGGGGAAACATATTATAATACTGGGGCTACAAAACAGTGCCAAGGTGAGTATATATAAAACTAAACTTATACGAATAATAAGACACAACACAAGCTCTATAAATTGAGGTTATTCTTCCGACCCTTTTTGCAGACAATTTTTTTTAAAATTATTATATGCCACAACGTTTTAGCAGTAGATTCCTGCTATCGCCAGGTGAACGTATATGTTTGAACATATAAACAGATGTGATTGATTAATCTGGGTAACAATCTACTGCTGAAACGTTGTGACATATAATAAAAAATATCTACAAAAAATGTCGGAAGAAGAATATAAATTTAAATATGATTGTAGACGTGAATAATGTCACAAGTTATATAGCTATGTATAATATAGTTTTATATGTATTCACCTTTCCTTTGTCGCTTGTAGAATAAATAAATTATTTATTATCAAAAATGCAGTTCAAAACTGTATGTGACCACGCGGAAGACAATAAACTTGTTTATTCTCAGGAAGTAAAGGTTCTTTCCGTCTATATCGACTAAGGGACTAAATGTAGATACTGTTTCAGAATTTCACATACAACTTAAACATTCACATTTAACACATAAGTTGGACAGGATTATTATAAAGAAATATAATATGGTTGAATATAGAGTATTCAGTACTAGATTATTTTATTTATCTTAGACGAGTAATCAAACTCTTGTTTTGCCCAGGAATATTCGCGTTGGGAATGATGTGTAAATAAAGAAAGTTTCGTGGTTAAACTAAATTAGGATACGTAAATTCTGAAAACGTAAACAAGAAAAGAATTTCTACAGCAAAAGCTGGAAATTTCTTTGATAATTCTTAACTGTCCTCAACTTAAACTACTCTTCTTTTCGTGTTCTAGATTTTTTTGAGTTCCGTTACCATTTGTTTAAAAGGTAAATAGTTTATTTTTTATTTCTTTAATAGCTCTTAATGAAAACAAATAAGGCTATTCCAACATTTTATCGTGTACACATTTCATTAAAACTACTCAAAGTTGATGATACTTGTTTGTTTTTAATTAAACGCGGAGACTGAAAAAAAACTTTTTAATTCATATCACGTTTTAATTTAATTAATTAAATTACACCTAAGTAACCTCCCTCTGTATGGACCGAATCAATGTTTNGTTTTCTCTTTTTTTGTCACTGGCTAGAACGATTATCACTGCCGATGCAATATCTGCGCGCGCTATCGAATCTTCTTTATCCACTTTTTAATTTAAGCTTAATTTCATACATCTAGCTTCCATGTGGACCGCTTCCTACATAAGTGCGAACTAAGATGACAGTTATTTTTATTCCACTATTCAATATTTTTAGAAAAAATATTCTTTCTCGATTAGAAGTTGCTACTCAACGCCATGAGCGCAGATAAACTGTCGGCATTGTACTCGTGGGTTAGGAAATACCTCTTCTCAAAATTCGCTGAGGGCAACAGAATAGTTATGAAGTCTAGAGGTCTCCCGAAGTGGCCCTAAGTAGGAACAGTCCTGCACCAAACATGACCTTCATTCACAAATCATCACAAAGTGCCGGAAAGCGCTGCTGTGGCAGTTGAGCAGAGAAATGGGATCGGAGAAGAGGGGTCATCGAAATGGTAATATTCTGTGGAAGTGCAGAACATATATGTACTTTCTCGTTTGGTAACTACGAAATTTAGAATACTCGCCATTGTATAGCTACAAATGTTAAATGTCAGGGTTTCTTTATTTTGCTTGTCTTATTTTAGTCATTCATAAGCGCTTATGGAAAATATAACATTTTGATAGATTTAGAATACCATGAAATCAATAATATTTTTTGTTTTTGTTTTAAAGGAATTTGAGGTGACTGGTGAGACGAGTTCCTTGGCACTTCACGGAGAAGTAAGTAGACTTCACTATACTTACAATTGAATTTTATTTTCGGTATAGATGTTTTGATTTAAAAGAAAATAATGGGAAATTTTTTAAAATCTTAGGTAAAACAAATCTGGACTGATGGATTTTTTAAATACGTAAAACATGAAGAAGACCGATTAAAATACATTCGTGAAAAACACACATAATATTATATTTAAAAAGGCGTTCGATAAATCTCTCATTTTAACTCACAACTTCCGAGTACCTACTCGAGGAGGAGTGTTTGCATCGTCAACGGCCAGGTGAAAACTGCGGCGGACCGGGACTCCAACCCGGGATATCTGGCCTGGTCGCAGGTGCGCTGTCCACTGCACCACCCGTCTCGACTCCCGAGTTCGTACGCAATATCCACCCGGCATTTAGATCTCTCATGTTCAACAGTTGTTCTGCATTTCGCGCTCGTGTAAACTTCCGCCAGTTTCACGGTCAAACAAGCACACGGTCAATCTATGACGAAGACCGCACGAAAATTCGATAAGCCGCTAAAGAAGAAGCTGCTTCGATGTCTTTGTCCGGTTATTTAATAATAGACTTTGTCCGGTTATTTAATAATAGACAATAATAGCGTTGACAACGCGTTTTATTATTTTCGACGATAAAATAAGTTTTTTAACCGACAAGGATGTGGATTTTTTTGGCTCAGCAACGTTGTAAAATGAATTTTTGGAAACAATGTACGTATCCATTGTCGAGAAGTATACTGATATTTGACGGTTGGCAGTTAGATGGATTAAAAATGAAAAAGTGATGGCATTCCTGAGAATGATTTTTTTTCCCTTTCGTATCTAAACTTAGTTGGGTTGTCATTACTTTAAATGTTGATGTGACACGATGTTCCAGTGACGTTTTGTCTGAAATCTTTTTTAAATTATTGTTATGTGATATTTTAAAATTTTTTTTTGCGGTATAATGGAAATAATGAATTCAATATGATAATATCGGTGTCCCAATATTTACTTGTTATTTCTAATGAAATCGATATCTGTTTTATTCCTATATCTGTTTTAATTATTATTTGGGTTATTATACACTTATTTGACAATTATATATAATAAGACGGCAACGACAACCTGTGGAACGATTTCCGAACTCGTAAGCTATGACATCACGAATCTCTAAAAACATCTCACCTCTGAGAACAGTATTCCAATAATTTTATAGTATCAAATCTCCTCACTATCAAATGAAACATTTTTTTTCTTCTAAATTACGTTATGCCAGCGTGCATTAACTTGAATACATAAGAGACGACGAGTGATCATCACATTCGCTCGAAATCGCTTTAGTCCACCTTGCCGTATAGGATGTGATTTTTTGTTTCCCTTTTCTTGTTAGTGTGAGAGAGCTCACTTAGATAGACTTAGAGCTCACTCTTTAACATTGTTATCCGGCAATGTCTGAAATTACGAAGAAAGGAAGAGCTCTTACCCACTAATGAAATTCAAAAAAGCACAATGTTCAGTTATTTGAATTCTTAGTAAAATTAAGCTTTAATATTCTAAATTCTTTCCTTTATTTTATTGTAGTAGAACGTATTTTGCTAATTTAATAACTACCCTTGGGACTAGAATAAGAATGTTGATGATTATTCAACATTTTAACTAAATATGTAGTTTTTACAAAGTCAAATAAAACTGTTTATTATTAAATTATGATTTAAATCATCTTATTCATTAAAATAAAATGTATGTGATTATTCCTTTAAAGAAATTCATTTAATTTAAACGTCCACCTTGAATTATTTGTCAAAATTTAATAAGGACGGAAAGTTAAAGAAATGTAAGTGCGTTATGATATATTATTGCATTTATGAGTATATTCCTTGCATTTTAATATTGATTTTATATTAACTGGTTCCAACACACAAGAATAAGTGAGCCCTTTTGATGAAACGAACAGTACCGTACGTCATAGCAAGGTTATATCAACTGAAAGTTCGTATATGAAATTTTGACGAATTAAAAAATAATATTTTCCTTAAAGTTTTCTTTCGGTAGGATGTCAATGTATTTTCTCTTTAACTTTGTTTTGTTACAATGTTGATAATATCGAAATTATCTTAAAACAAATGTTGACATTTGAGGTGAACTCTCACTATTCTCGCTGTGATTTTCAGTGAACATCAGTAGATGTGTAATAAGAGAAATATTTTCATCGATAAAACTTACCTTAACATTGAAAGATGCAGAGACATATGAAAGAATTATTTCACTTCAATTAATTGTATATCCAACCTCGTTGAATGATCATTAAATCATAATAATTCACTATATTGTGATAGTTCAAATTTAATTGAACGCACGTATTTCGTTACCGGTAAATTATTTATACATTGAGACAAAAATCGCTGGATGTACACTACTGATAACAAAAAAGGGCCCATTTGTTTTGCTAAGTCCCACGCTCTGATCAGCTATTAAAGAAATATTGTGTATTACGAAATAAGTATCATTACACCGCTATTAAGGAAATATTGTGTATTTTTCTATTATACACATTTTGGACTTCTATAACAAAAATATTCTGTATATTCTTGACTTCAATCAACTTTACCATTCTCTATATTTAAACGACATCTCGAGATTCGTTGTCTCGAGAGGTCTTCATAGGCAGTGTAAACGATATTAGATTTTCTGTAAAAAACGTTTGCGTAATACTGTGATAAAATATAGTTTTTAACAGAATTTGAATATAATTGCAAGATATCGTATGGAAGTGGTATAATTCGAATCACAAATTACTTATAAATATTTTTATAATTTCTTATATTTATACAGTGAAGTAAGGAAATCAAATCTCATTGCCTGCGAGACAACGAATCTCGAGATGTCGTTTAAATATAGTGAAAAGTTTCATTAAAATTCCGCTTTCTGGTCATGACTCGTATGTTATCACTATCAATGTCGGCTATACCCAGCTAAAAGTTCCATTCGATTAGCAAATTATGTATGGAATGAGTTACTGGGAATCCTTTTGAAGTATTAGCTACATAATATGGCATGGATTCCAGATCTAGTAACGCACACCGAGACATAAAACAGTCATGCTAATCAGTGACGAGTGAAATAATTCGGGGTCAATTTCGTAATTTTGTCGTCAATATTGAATAAACCCAATACAAAAACTCTTTTTTTTATGCACAACGTGGTGTTCAATTATTTACATTTTGAAAATGCGCCCAAAGCACCTAAAACAAATGGAATGTATAATTCAATTAACCTACTAACTAATAATAGTTTGATTATTATATCTACGGAAAGACATTTTATCACAATTTGTGCGCATATAATATTTACTAATAAATCTTAATCTATTTTGAGGAAATGTCTCTGGCATGTGATTTACTTGGATATATCTTAATTATGTCAATTATTGTTAACTTTTTCTTTCATGGTGTTTTTTTTAATTTGATAAGGCGTTAAATCGTGTGTTCGATTGCACTTTACAATGTGTCTTTCTGTACTTGATCATTTTCGAGGGAATAATTCTTCAACTCTTATCTCGTAAAAGAGAATTCCACAAGCATACATTTGTGAAGTTCATCTTAAAGAGAAGCAACACTTCAACCCGGTCTGAGTTTCGCCAAAATGTTGCAATGATCTTTAAATATTTTTTCTGGAATAAATTCATCTAGATATTGTTCTCGATTGAGTATACAATGTAAATAAATATTATACAGCGACGAAAAAAGAACTGCAGCAAAATGATTCCTATGAAATAAAAAGTAATTAAGTGACAATTATAAAAATTCATGTACATTAATTATGTTCTATTAAAATGGAAATATTCATCATACGAAGTACGTTTTCTGCATAGAAGTTATTATAATAATACAATTTAACGGGTAATTTCTCTAATGTTCAAATGCAGTTTTTACGTGGTTATTCATTAAACTGCCACCGAGAATTGCGTATTAAGGGAAGGAATGACAAAATGCCTCACTGTAGAACATTTTCAAAATTGGATAAATAGGTTTATTTTAAGAATATAGTGCATAGTTTGATGAATTTTTCATCTGATTCACCTGTAAATTAGCTACATATTTTCACTGTGAACTAAATCTTTCCTAAACAAAACATATGAGAAATGAAAAATTTTCTGTGATATGAAAAAAGAATAAAATAAAATTAAAACCAATAAAAGAGAGGGTGTCAGAAAAGTATGTAATATTTTATCACACCAATACATTAGAATAAATAATCATCCAGAATTTATCCTCATCCAATTAATTTCTTTTCACAGATTTCAATTTATAAACCAAAATGAGTACACTGTCAGATATGGACAAAAAATTGGAGGGAACTGATTATATAATATAAATATAAACTGTACAATTGTACACTTAATCATTGAAACCTCGCGAACCAATGAAACCTTTACGCTTTAATTGCAAATATTTTAACTCGATAACCGGGTTTGTATACTCTATGGCGATCTCATTTTACAGGTAAGCGCAACATAGAATGAGTGTCATGGTAGCCCCTTCCCTTAAGCATGCCGACCGGAGGTCATTGTCGTCGAGTATCGTCATTTGCTACGTAGTGAAATTTTTCTCAAGCGTCGCTAGTCACTTTCATGTTTTTTATAAGCGTTAAAACAAAAAGAAAATAATTATAATTGGTTAATGGTGGAATAGGGAACAAAAGGAAAATATTCGGTTTCGGTGTTATGTATGTTTTCTTTAAAACTGTACGGAAAACACTCGTAATTCTTGAACGTAGTCTCTTTTTGGAGTAATTCGAGCAGTTTTTCACCTTTAGAAACGGTGGATTATCCTGTAAAGACAAATCCGGCTCTTTAAATGGATGTGAACTTGTGGAACAAATGAAATCATGTAATCTTTAAAGATTATGTTCGCTGTTGCTGAGNTGTGGAACAAATGAAATCATGTAATCTTTAAAGATTATGTTCGCTGTTGCTGAGTTAAGAGATTTTCAATTAAATTAACATTTATTAACATTTTAAAAGTGTACACCAACACATTTCAAACGAGGAAAACGCATATAATTTAATGTCAGTTTGGAATACGCCATTTAAAATTTTTTGATACATATGTTACGAACGAATGACCATTCGTCGCAAGCATAGGAAAGGATATAGGGGGGACTCGTATGTTTCAACGAGCATTAAGATTAAGGATGAAATATGATTCTTGTTAAACACGCTTCAGATTCACAAATACACATTTATTATATTTAGACAATGTATACATACATTTTCCTAAAATTACAAAAGCAGAATTACGATAATGATCTCCTGAATTTGCAAAAATGAAGTTGGTTGTTGTGTGCAACCAACACTCCGAGAATAGCAGATTCTACGGAGTTTGAATAAATTAATAATATTAAACATAAACAATCGTTTACGTAAAATCCCCTTAAATACCCTTTTACCCAGTTTATACAGAATTACGATATGGCATATGAACAAGAGTGAGGTGCGATCGTAGCTGATCTGCACTGAAAACAAAAAGCCCCTTGAACTCAAGTTTTTGAGAACATCCCCCCGTCATTTACGAAAAATTCATTTACAAAGGTACCTGCTATAATCTTGAAATTGGTTATGAAAAACCATAAAATAGCGCAGGATTTTTAGTACATCAGAACAAGTTCTAGATGCGGTCCTCGTTGTTACGAGGATTGATACTTAGTCGTTAGACGAGCTTCCTTGTTGTAACCTTGCTTCACTGCCTGCAGATGCTTTGCTGAGGTCTTCTGTGAAGTGGTTTGGTTTCCCCCAGTTCGGCCTTGTAGCTGACAAGCGATGGTTGAAACTAGAGAACATCGTGAACAAATGTGTTCAGCACTAAGTTACAGAGTATGCTGTACCACATATTTGAAATGGTGCAGCAGTTATATGATTTCGCATGAGCAATCATCGCCCAAAAAGTTCGGTATCAAAGATACGCATAAACATGTTCAATCACTGAGCACAAAGCGGCGAGGTCATGCCGCACGACATAACGACGCCACTACAAGAGTGTCATAACTCATGACCGCCGGAGATATAATGCAGAATGAATAGATAATGAATGGAATGAATAATGTGGCTTGAGCGAGGCTGCTTATATAGCGGGTGCAAGGAACATGCACATTGAATGCGTTCACTGATTCAGTGCGCATGGAACTTGCAATTGACATGGAGATCATAGCTCCCAAAGAGTGTCTATAGTCAATGAATGTTTATATGGGCATATAATAATACTGCATATGGAGTAAATATCATGATTCTCAAGGAACACAAATAAATTAAAGTTCGTGATGGATGAGAATCTTACGAGTGAACACTTTACGAACGTTTTGTTCGTAACAACATATTTTATAGTAAAGTTAATATTTAACACAGTAATGTGAATTCATAAAATTCCATTGTCCTTGTAAACACGCCAGTGTTATAGTACTTTTATAATAAGTGATTAAAATACAAAACCATCTCAATGCATGCTCATTATATTATTATTATTTATTATTATTATATTTTACCTTTTTCCATTGGCAAGGCTCAATGAATTATCTGCAACCCCCATCCTTGCTTGGATTATTTTCTGGTTTTCATCGTGCCGCTTAATAAATATAGATAGGATAGTCCCTTTCATGCTTCCACTGAGTACATGTGTTGGTTTTCCTCCACGGAGTAACACGCAGTTATTGTCTATTTAGCGATTAATTAAAACTGAATTGGAATCGAGAATTTGTGTATATGCACATGAGTAAGGAATAATTTTGAATAGCAAGGACCCATGCGACAGAACTAGCTCCGCGCAATTTGTTTGCTTCACCTGAATGTGTAAATATTTTGGAAGCGAGGTCGCTTTAGGATATAATGGGCGTAGAAAAATACTGAAAGAGGCAAGAACTGGTTCGATCAAATTTACAATAGGAATCATCCGTCGCCGCTGGTTGGTGACCAGAGGTAGACATAAGTTCCTATTTCTATCACAATGAACCCACTTTCCGGAAATAATCCTGTGCTTCGACATCACCCTCGTATTTTTAATAAACAGTTAAACAATGGAGACAAAATTAGAAAAGGAAAATAGTATCAAAATTAATAATGTCAAGGAAAGAAAGATAGATGAAAGAAAAAAAGAAGTTGGGATGGTGTTCCGATATAAGAGGTGATGCTGCAATTCAAATACTGCATGAAAATAACGTAATTGCTCGTCAGATTGGGTGAGGTCAAGGGTATGTTAGAATAATAATAAATGAAATGGCAATATATAGTTGTTACTTTTCGCCGAATAGATCAGTACAAGTGTATCAAAGTAATCTTGATAAGTTGAAAGCGAGCACCAGATGTTGGGAGGTACCAATCATCATTGAAGGTAACTTTAACGCGAAGTCTCCGTCATGGAGCATGGGAACAAGAGATGAGAGAGGACGTATTTTAGATGAAGCCATGATTTCGCTGGATCTGATTACCATTAATCAACCAGGAGTGAGAACATTTGAAAGAAGAGCATCCGTTTCTGTACTGGATCTAGCGTTTACAAGAACAATTATAACTTTCATTCGTAATTGGCACGTATTAGAGTTAGAGCTTCTCATTGACCACAAATACGCAAGTGTTTGCAATGAAATAAAACGACGGAAAGGGGAATGCTGGAAGGAACAATGCAAACAAGTTGATCGAGACCTTTCGGGTACACCTTACAGGAAGGTGCTGGGCAAATTGCGAAACATTAATGGTGGAATACCAAAAGATAACGAGTTCATACTCCATATAGTAGCCTCGCTATTTCGAAAAGGAAAACCCAGGACGACGTACCCAGAAAATAAAGAGGAGGTACCACCATTCCAACTGAATGAACTTGAAGAGGTCGCGAAAAGATTGAAAACTGGCAAAACGCCTGGACCGGACGGCATACCGAATGAGGTACTGAAGATTACTGCGTTGCGTAGACCTGACCTTCTTCTTGATCTATTTAACATTTGTTTAAAAGAAGAATATTTTCCAGATCCATGGAAAAGACAAAATTTAGTGCTCATACCAAAAGGGAAAGGGCAGGATCGAAAAGACTCATCTGCTTACAGACGTCTGGGAATGCTTGATAGCACAGGAAAGCTGTATGAGAGAATGATTCTGAACAGAATAGAATCATGCTTTGATGAAAATGGACAACTTTCGGACAAGCAGTTTGACTTCAGGAAAGGAAAGTCAACAATGAATGCAGTTCACGAGGTCCAATTGGAAGTGACTAAGGCATCTAAATTGCCACCTACCACTGGCGGTTTTTGCGTAGTGATTACTCTAGATGTAAGAAATGCGTTCAATTCAGCAAATTGGGAAGACATCCATCGCTCACTTGAAGGACATATTCCGTGGTATGTACTGCGTGTTGAAAGTAGTTACTTGGAGGAAAGATGTCTGCTGGTACAAACAGACAATGAAACAGCTACCATAGAGCTATTATCCGTAATTGGGCTAGGGTCCGTCCAAGGAGGCACGTTGTAGTATAGTCAGTACGATGACCTTCTTCGTTTACATATTCCAGAAGGGGTAAAGATGGTGGGTTACGCCGATGATGCAGCCATGTTAGCAGTTGCAAATACCACGGAAGAATCGGGATGGAAATGTAACAAATTATTGGAAACAGTTGGCGTGTGGATGAAGAGTAAAGTCTTGGAACTCGCTCGTCACAAAACGGAAGCGGCAATAACCACAAAGAGATGCAAGTATAACGTACCCCGTCTTGAAATTGAGAGTCATGCCATCAAATTCCAGGAAAACTTTCGTTACGTGGGTATATGGATAGTCAGGAAATGGAGTTTCCAGGAGCATATTATGAAGGCTTCTGCCTAAGCAAGTGGTATTGGCACAGCTCTACAACAACTAATACCAAATATCGGCGGTCCGAAACCGGAAAGAAGATTACAGCTGACCAGCGTGGTACAGACTACTCTATGAATCATCAATATGGGGACAATACGCCCATAAAGGAATAATTAAGAGATACATGGCGCCTGTCCAAAGAAAAATGGCTTTGTGAGTCATTTGTGGATATCGGACGATGTCGACAGCAGGAGTTTGAGTGTTTTCTGCCATCCTTCCCATCTGGTTGCAAGCAAAAGAAAGGGCGATAATATGGGAGAAACAAAACCAAGTATGCACAGACAAAGCTCTTCGACAGGAGGTAAAAGAAGAAGCCCGCAGAGAGTTCAATAGGGAATGGTAAGCTGAATGGGACGCGTATCCGAAACGACGATGGACGCATACATTGATCCCTAAGATTGAGGAGTGGTGCAAGCGACGGCCTGGACAGCTTGGCTACTACCTCACGCAAGCCATCAGCGGACGTGGGTGTTTTGGGGCATAGTTGCACCGTACGCACAGACGAATGAACCCAAGCTGTCAGAGCTGCGGAGCGGAACTGGACGATCCAGAACATGCAATCTTTGCGTGTCCCACATATGAAAGGGCACGCATGATAGCCGCTACTGAAATACGGTATATTCTGCAACCTTATCACTCAGATGATGAAAACCCCGGAGAAATGGGAAAAAGTGGGGCATGTTTAATTCGGCACATTATCATGAAGAAGAGGGAGGAGGAGGAGGAGGCAGAATTGCAAAGCGGAGTAGAGTAAAGTTCACAGAGAAGTAAACAAGTGACGCTCCTAAACCCCTAATCCTGACACCTGAGTAGGTACGCAGGAGTAGGTCGAAAGGACGTGGGAGTAAGGAAAGTGCAACCACCGAGGGAATCCACATGGATCATAACAGGCCGCACTGAAGGAATGCTAACTCGGTTCCGTAGGGAATCCATGTATCGTAGGGTCACAGGTGAGGGGCTTGCTCCTTCCACGTCCACAAAAAAATAGATAGAAAAGTACAAATGAAAAAGGTTAAATCCCTGAAATGACTTAGTTGAGTGCATGGAGTGAATAATGAAATAAATAATAAACAAAACGAGAAAAAATTCCTCAAGATGAAAAATTGATTCGTTAGAAAGTAAAACAATACCCTTGACCTCTTTTCATGGTTATGTTTTCATATACTTTTGTTTCTGGAGAAACATGATGGGACATCTCACACGTCGAGAAACGTAAAGGATTCCGCATTGAAAGCGTTTAAATGGACCTCCCCGCTCCTAGGGTCAATTTTTAATGTTATTTTATTAAAAGTTTCTTTATGTATTTTGTGTTGAGTCGTTGGATTAATGGTATGGTATGGCACCTCATAATATATCAAAATTTAACTCAATCATTACATTTTAACAACTCTCGAACCCAAGAAAAGAAATAAGTCAAAAGTCAATGTTACTGAATACCCAAATCCTACTTCCAAAAATTAATTTAATATTTGATATTGATTCGAAACCATATATAAATGGAACAAAACTTGCTCGTCATATCTGTTATATATGATAATATGCACTTTAGAAAATTGTTGAAAAGCTACAGTAAAAAAGGAATTATGGGCACGGTCAGAGGTAAAAGGAGTAAAGGTCTCAAAAAACGGAAAAGGATGCTGAAAAACATACCTCCTTCCTCATCTACAGATAAAGTTTCACTCTGAGAAATACTTTCGACGATGCGCACCAAAAACTTCTAATCCTGGTTGTGAGTGAGGAATATTTACCAGCCATCCCTTCGATGATCATCCTAAACATTCATGTACTTTAAATAGGAGTGAAATTTCGAAACTATGATGTTGTGTACAGACAATGTAAGTCACGCGTGACCCATTTGTTGTGCAAAAAATGGGTGTATATTTTTACGAAAATAGTAAGTTTAAGAATACTTCCCTTTTAGAACAATACCTGAATATAGCGGTTTTTTTTAATATAGCAAGGAGAGCGAGCGAATCTGTAATCATTTATTATTAAATATTTATTGTAATTGAAATAAGACATATATACGAAAACCAACTAGAGAAATAAAAGATCTCAACAATATCTGACCAGTAATATGAAGGACAAAGTACAGCTAGAATTATGGTCTGACCATTTTGACCTTAGAATACCTTCGTGAAATGACCGATAAATTGAATCGTCACAAAACTCTAACAGAGCGTCCGCACAGCTCCAGTTTACTTTATAATAATATAAATTCTATTGTCAAAAAAGCCGTTACAAATTCCACATGTTCACGCGGAGGTCAATAAACGTATTTTCTCTCTAGGAGCAAACAACGGACCATACCATCAATTCCTATCAAGAGCCCTAAGGCAGTGGTGTATTTATCATTTCTTCGTCCCAAGGAAAATCTTGGAATGTACCCCCTAAGATAAGAATAAAAATAAATAGGTACTTGTTATAATATCAAGAGTATATAAAAATTATTGTTATCGGAATACAAATATGTCCTTCTATAAAAATTTTAAAATATCGGGAAAATATTGCTAATAAATCGCAACTATTAAAATAGCTCAAGATTCGAGATAAATAGTAATAATAGAAATATTTTTAATGAGACTACCGCCGTTAGGCAGTCTTGTTACTTTGGGATACCTTTTGGGATCAGTCAGGACGCTCTACCAGTGGGACAGGATTTAGAGCTTTACGTGTTCGTGTTGTTTGGACGCGCTGTACGCTCCTGCTCAAAAACCGCACGTGATCAGTGAACCCTGTTCGGTCGCTCAAGATACTACCAATATTTTGTCTGGGAAGGGTATTAACTTTGAGAACAGTAACTACAGAAAAACCTTGTTTATCAATTTGTAATGCGCATGTTGTAGGTCCAATAATGCGCTTGTTGGTGCTCTGCAGACTACTCTACCTGCACAGTGAACTCTCAAGGGCTTACTAGTGGATTTGGTGAACTCAGTGCGGACGCATTACAAAAACGTTGCTCGCGAGTCTTGTACTTCTTCGCCTGAGCAGACTTGATATTCATTATAGAAAAGGTGTATTAAGTTTGGACATGATTAAATATCCGATCATTTCGTGGATGTTGTGAAAGAGAACGAAGATTTATTCTGTTGCTTTTTCAAAAAGTGAGGTTAATGTTTCATCTACATTCCTTAGAATTTGTCTAAATATATGTCACGCTAGTTAGAGATATATAAAAATGTCGACTGATCTTAAGAAATAATAATTCATTTAACAGTGAATGAAATTTTTTGAATGGAATTCAATATTACGAACTATATTCTACCGAGAACGAAAACCCAATATATATACATCAAATAATTATATAATCAGTTATTATGAATTCACTTCTCGGTTTATGTATTGTTTATTTACTTTCTCACTTCTTCGTTGTGATACGATATGGTAATCGCAAGTATCTCTAATATATTTCTCTCAGGCGCTTAATTCTTAAATGGACTCCAAGATATGCCTGAATGCAATCACTAACGCCATTGACGTATAATTTCTTAATTATTTGTAAAGATATCATGATATGCCTGGCACTCATTTTTCTCTTACATTTCTCTGATACATTTGCATGTAATCATCTCCTGTTGTAGGATTTACTAGAATAATCCAAGGTTTGCTTGGATTAATTATTTAACATAAATGACAATTTTCTGTTTTTTAAAATAATAATACCAACAAAGAATAAATAAATAACAAAAAATAGACAGTATGACTATATCTTCTTTAGAACATAATGAGAAATTTTACATTCTGCACTCTAATTTATAACGGAAACTGTTTTTATGACTCTTGGAGTGTCCATTAAATGAGATTTTTCAAGGGTTGTCTGTGTGAAAATAGAACATAATTGGATCAATATTCTGGGATTGCAAGGTTTGCTTGGAAATACTATCTATTATCAATACAAATAAAAATTAATTGCTGTTCATTGGTAAGGGCATCACATGAGAACGTCTGAACCGATTTGGCTAATTTAAAAAATAATGTTCGTAAGAACTGAAAGTTCGGAAAAAAACTGGAAGTGTTTTTTTTTCTGTGGGATTTTTGTGTAAACTGAAGACCATAACTCACGATTAGAACGGTGGATATGCGTAATTCTTTTTGTTTTGTTTCGTTCTTTATGGTTCTGGAGAAGTTTTCAGGAAAAAAATCGGAGAAGTTACAAAAGAAAGACGAAAAATTCGGACAAACTGCAAAAATCATAAATTTTGTATGCCCTCTGATCATAACTGACGATAGGAACAACATATTTGGTTGATTCTTTACGTTTGTTTCCAGCATTTTAGCGGTGTACTGCCGATAGAATTCATTTCGCATGGAAAATTCCCCATTGGCGTACTTCTGAATGTACTCCTCCTCAAATTGAATATCCATGGTCACAATCGTTAATAGATACAATGATCGCCCAGAAAAGATTTTTTCCTCCTTCTTACGTTGTTTACACATTTAAAATAGCTCTTCATAAATTGACAAAACGATCACAAACAGATTTATTGAAATTTGGACAGGACAACGTCAGTCGGGCCAGCTAGTTATACATAAAAACAATTTTCTGTATTTTAACTCCCTTAATAATTTACATTATTTAACTGTATGTGTAAATTCTTCCATTGGTTCACCTCAAGTTTTTTAGTTTATATTCGCAGGCGGAGTTTTTGTTTCGAGTTTTTAAAAACAGTAAAGTACTTACTCTCGTGTGCGACTAAAGAGCCTTCGTTTCATGCCTTGCCGCACCCTGCTTATCGCAAAGACGAGGGGTTTTGCGTCCGACACGTGACCGATGCTTGGTTCGCGTCCAGGCGAGTTGCGCGGCGAGGGCGGTGGTTGCGCCCAAAGCAAGACAAAGCGTTCGCTCTTCTCATCGTCTGCCGAGCGATTCTTCAGCGTAATCTTGTTGTTGCACCCACGTGACTCTCGAGCAGTGTTCTTGCCTCAACTATCTCACAGATTGAACTCATACGAAGATGCGTCGTGCAAAGAAAATATTGCTCTACGAAATCTTCCATTTCAGATATGTCGATCTAACGAAACTCTGAAGGGTTGAAATATCATATACATTAATTCGCATGTGTCCCAGGATATTTGCGTTCCTTTTCTGCGTAACAAGAAAATGGCAAATCACACAAAAGAAGTACTTTATTGTAAAACATTTAAAGATGTGTTAACGATATCCTATTGTTTTATCGTTCTTTCCCTTTCCGAGATAACAGCATTTGAAAATTACATCAAGAAAGGAAGCTGCTTCATTCTTTTAATTGGAAAGTTTACGAGACTACTTCAACAAATGACCGCTCTAACTCGTCTGACTATGCTGGTAATGTGTAGCCGTAATATTCGTAGAGAATTGTACGTGAGTTACTTAATGCTCCATTGTGTATTATATTCTATTCTTNGAGACTACTTCAACAAATGACCGCTCTAACTCGTCTGACTATGCTGGTAATGTGTAGCCGTAATATTCGTAGAGAATTGTACGTGAGTAACTTAATGCTCCATTGTGTATTCTATTCTTATTCTAATTCTAATTCTTATTCTAATTCTAATTCTAATTCTAATTCTATTCTATTCTATTCAAACCTGTTCTATTTATGTTGTTATTGCTAAATATGGAACTGAGCGAAACTTACCCACTACTAGGAGTATCTGCCATATGATTCACGTCAAAAAAGTACTCTGGCTAAATGAAAGTAAACTATCATATTTTCATACTGAACATTAGTCAGATTTAATTTAAAGCGGTTTAATTATAATGCTATACTAACTGATTCTCCCCGATTCGCTTAGATCATAAGTGACAGTAAGTAAAGGAGAATTTATTTTTAATAAAAGTGTAAACAAATACATTTTAAACTAGTTTATTTGTATATTAATAGAATATAAATTTACTCTCAGGAAACAAGCAAGGGACCATCCCGTCAATTCCGATCAAGGTAGAGGCGGATTCAAAAATTTCAGCAAAAATTCCTAGATAAGATAAAAAGTTAGCTGCAAGTTATAATACTAATAGAATGTCAATATGTTTGTAATTTAACGCAAAACATTTACATGTACAAATTATTATCGAACAATAGATTATTCTGAGTGTAGTGTTTAAAAATCATAAGAATTGAAATAACACTTAATTCATGATTTATTATTACAATAAACATGCCTAGAATGCGATTTATTATTCCTAGACAAAGCCTAGAGAACCTGTATAAGAAATCCACCTCTACCCGAAGGAAAACCGGAGCAAAACCCAGGTCAGGATGGGATAAAGTAGAGAATTTACACAAATAAACGAAAACTTGTATTTGCGAGTGCTGCATAAAAACTAAAAATAGCTTACGGTCTCTTTGAGGAGTTTTATTGCAATTTATGGGTACGGTTATATACTGCGGGTACTCTTGCTAGATAAATCGAGACAAAATTGTAATACCGATCGTAATATCGCAAGAGTATTCTTTAAAGCCCGATAAAAAAAATTGTAAAAATACTTATCAAAATCTACCGTAACCTGTGTATTAAGCAGAATGGTTCTGCTTCACGTGAAAATATCCTGTAGCATATATAACCCTTTTTATAATTGTTCTGCTTACACGTTTAATGTTAAATATGAAACCGAGTCAAGTTTGCCGATAACTAGCAGACGGAGGACAGTAGTATCTGCCACATTATCGAGGTAAACAAAATAGTCTTGCTAAACTAAAGAAAGTTACTTTCATTGACAAAATGTTAGTTTAATTCAAATTCCAGTGATGTTAAATTGCACGGTTTTAGCCAGTAGAAGTTTAATACATTTAAAATATTTTAACATTATTCATTATTTAAAAGAGTGAATTATGCAGCTCTCGTGTAATCAACAATTAAATCATAAATTCACCATGCACATTACACAGACAAGTACACAAGAGACAAAACAATTTTATTTTGAATTATTCTCACGCAGGTTTGAAACTAAAACAAGTTAAAAAGAGGAAATGGGATTCTTTCATTAAAGCTGATGCCACTGAATAGTCTCTTAATTGCTTAATTCATCATGAAATGCTAACGAATGATAACACATTGCAAGTGGATATCAACTAGTTTTTCAAAATAATAGAGTTATTGAAAAATGAAATTACGCCTGATTTAATGGTGTGTTATATAATTATCTCGCGTGGAGAATGTTTTGTATTATCTCATTAAGAGACGGTGGTGCTTATTCGAAATGCTCGCTTTTCGTCAGAGCAATGTTTCGGGTAATATGTAATTATAAAATTCACTAACTTTTGAACAATCGATCTTTATTTTTTCATAGTATAGAATTTGATTCAAAACCAAAGAAAACGTCTTCAATATTGAAAGACACGAGGAATAAATGTTTAGGTCTAGCTTATCCTTATTGAAAAAAATTGGTAGTACTGCCAATTTTTTTTATGTACACACCTTCTCTTTATATTTACATAGTGACCATCCCCTATTTTCTCCTCTCAGAATTTACCCCTTCGACTGGAGAGATCTCATTCTGGGTAGGGAAGAAATATCTCTCTCAAATTAAAATGATAGCTACATTTTGAGAAATCTAAGTTTAGGGTTTTTCACAACAACAAAATGTTTTTTACTTCATTCTGTTATACAAATGGAATTTTAAACGAAATATTTTGACAAATTATTAAATTGGCTAATGCTAAAATAATCACAACATTGAAATCATTAAAAATAGTCTGATACTCAAGAACAATGTTTAGATCTAATGAGTAAATTATAACAATTTTACCACTTTTGAACCGCTAGTACCAAAAATGTTTTCAATCCTGAACAATGAGTGACAGACAATAACCAAAATTCTACTGCAGTAAATGCAATTCAGTATTCTACGTATGACAATCGAATTATTGTACGAGTACAAAATTACCAGAAATTGATAGGGTGACAGTTTTCAAAGAAATTAAGTTATATATCTCTCGGTTGAAAGAGGTTTTGTTCCCTAGAATAGGGACCTTCATTATTCATTACTTTCAGTAACCTGATTTGCTACCGGAAAACCAGTGCTTTTGTCTTAACATATAACTGCCACGGAGCATAGGATATAAATTACCCTAAGTTCTCGAAATGGATTTCTCCAAATTAATCGTTTTCTCAACAATCTCCAATTGCATTTAAGAATCGATGTAACTGTCGAAGGGAATGTAATACTATAAATTCATTAACTTTAATTCAAGAATATTTCAATCGATATAATTGGTCGTCATTAACAAAACGAGAAAATAAATGGACTAACTTTTGACTTGAGCCACCACGCGTTAAGTATTATAATTATACCTCATAATAATAGAAATATATTAATATTATTGCACTCTTAGGAAAAGAATTTGTTTTCTTAACATAAATACATATGAGGTTAAATAATTTTTATAATTGCCATATACGTGACCAATGGAAGAAAAAAATATTGATATAATCATTGTATTAATTTGTACGCTATATATTGTTCATATTTTAAGTATATTAATGAAAAATATTTCATCTCGGGAAAAGGATAAACAAACGTTATACCCATAAACGAGTATGCTGTTTCAACACTTTTCATCGCCAACGTCTGGAAGTACTCATTTCAGCGGTATGTGTTTCCAGTCTTGAATCAAAATGAGGTGCTAGGGGAAATTTAGTGATTTGAACTCCAGAGGAATTAGAAATACGCGTACTACGTACTAAAAAAGCAATTCCTGAAAAGTAACCTATCTGTAAAGAAGACATTAACCCGGAGAAAACTAATTTTATCGTAACATCCGTTGTGGGTTTTAATCGCAATTTTTTTAGTATGAATATTATTTATAAAAAATTGTTTAATAGTTCATTTAGTTGTTAATGTGAGAATTTTAATTAACAACTTAGCAGTCTTGAAAGCTTGAGATAAAATTAAAATTTAGGTTTATAAAACAATGTGCAAATTCCGAGGACATACCGATCTGATAAAATTTCAAAATTTATGTAAAAATATGCATTTTTAGTGTTGAGTTTGTTAAAATATACTGCATTTAGCATTATTAAAATTAATTTTGTTAAAATTGAAAGTGGGAGTAACGTTTCTGTGCCTGCATCTGCATCTATTGACTATACTTGAGTATCTCAGCTCTCGTCACATTGGACTTGGAATGCATTCTTGTTGGGATCACCACTACATGTGTTCTACTTCAATTATTACAATTTACATTACAACTTCGCCACAACTCCGATGAGCGCAATATAACATGAATATTGCATCACAGTAATTGAGATTCAGTGTTTAGGGCTTGACAACATGTAACAAGATTAAATTAAATATTAACATTACTGTAATAAATCCGTATTATTTTGCTGAACTAAAAAAGCATTTCATTAACTCGTGTTAATGTGGAATAATATTTATGTATTTGGACATGTTGTGAAAGTGATTAGAAATGAATGAAGGGAAAGAACTGTTTGATATAATATAAGCAGACAATTTTCAATCCATGAGTGTTACCCAGAAGCCAATAAAAGTATTATTAATTTCGAAGTGTTGAAAAGTGTATTGTGTTACAGTTATCACGTATTGTTTTTCATATTCGCATATTTTTACTTCTTTCTTGCTGCCGGTGAATATATTTATATTCCAATATGCATATCAGCAATTACTCTATCGTGATTTGTTTTAAAATAGAAATTTTTCGAAGGATAATGATATAATATTCTAAATGAAAATTTGTATATATCTGAAAACCATTAAATTGAATCGTGGAAGCTTCGGTTGCCATATATGCTGATCAAAACTATCAACGTTGACACATATCTCTTCGGAGTACCTGCGCGTGGAGAAGATATATAGCAACATTCGGCCACGTAAAAATGACAACGGGATTAGATCCCAGTTAATGTTATCACTATTAACATTATTTTTCGTGATTACTCGTATTCTTTTACAGTGATAACAATGCTAATGTCACGTACTTCATTTCGTTCATTTATTTCAATTGTTGTTTGTTTCTTATGGGGTCGACAAATTAAAATTATGTCTTGCCGTATCACTGCGAAAGATGTTAAAGAAGTTTGTGTACGACGCTAAAATTTTCTGTATCCTTGAATTTTGTTCATTGTACGAAAATATTTGGAAGCTATTTTAAAATTTGCAGATAGAAGACAGGGCTGACACACGGAGCATGGTATTACTCTGTAAAGCCATTCCGTTGTTTTATTCTCGATGCAAAAGCCTCTTTCAACACTTTGTAGCAGAGAGCAGTTGAAATATTCAGGTTTATTTCTGCTCGAGAAGTTTGTTCTTGCGAGTCTTGTTCACTGAAGGCTATGCCACAGTATTCTTAAGAAGATTGTGCGTTTGAATGTCCCATTCTAGTAAAATATTGTATTGTGCATCTGTTTTTCATTATCTAGACTACAGAACTTCTATATTAATGAACACGAATCACAACTAGAGCAACAATAGAAGATTACTTTTTGTTCAGGCCCCATTCATGTCATGAAATATATTTTTTTAAACCTTTCTTTTATTTCAAGATATAGAATATTTCTGCTTATGGTCACTATTTATTTCCCGGTTCTAGTAGGTTTATATAATTGTTTAGGTATTTCATGAATACTTATATCCAGTATATTGTGAGATTTCTTAAAGTATACCCACACTCTTTCTCTCATTAAAGGAAACATGAAGAGAAAATATTCGTATATTTTTAGTAATTTAATGGGCGACAATTAATTAACCAAAGAAAAAATTGTGTCAAAATTTGTTAAATGTATGATTATTGAGAAATTTTATTTATGTCCAGGTTCGGTGTAAGTAGTATACATATTAATATATAAAGAATATGTAGTCATACCATCCAAGGGTGGCGAATATCTTATCAATGGAACAATGATGGTCGCCACGAGTCCGAAAAGACATCATGAAATAATAAATAACAAAAAATTGGATAGTATGAATACATCTTCTTTATACAATGATGATAAATTTTACACTCTTCATACTCCAATATAACGGAAGCTCTATTTTTATGACTGTGGAGTGTCCGTTACATGAATATGGAAAATGAACATGATTGGATCAATATTCTGTCCCCACCATATTTGAAAAGTGCATTTTCGACAAGATATCATTGAAGGGGATTATTGTGATATTGTGTCGGCAGAGTACAAACGGAAGATGGGCAAAGCCCGAGATAACACTCCATTAAAAGAGATTAGTTGCATATGATAAACAGATTAATTTTTATTCCACACTTGATTTTGGAGGACAAGATCTTGCTTGAAAGGGGAGATATATATTATTTTTTATCTTCAACAAGATTTTCCGTGGAATATTTTTAATAGAAAATTACATTATTGTATACAAAAATAATTCACCCGCCACTGTATAACAAATTATAATTATTACACATTTTGAAGACATTCGTTGATGTGTTGAAACGAAGTTCTATAAATGTATCTGGAATGAAAAATGTTTACAGGCAGTTAAAATTATATAAAATCACCCATTTTGCATCATATTATTATTTGTTAAGCATAAAAGGTATTTCGATGTTTCAATAGACGGATATTAGAAGTGAACTGGATATTTGAAAAGGTTCTCAAGATGGTGACATCAAATTAGTCTTATTTAGTTCTTCTTGCAAACATATGTCCAATATATCAAAAGAACATTGTCATTGCCAACACATTTTTTCGATATACTAATTCGGACGCTCCATGGCGAGGTTACCACCTTTCTTCACCATGTTAAAAATAATCTCCAAAATACCATGAATATATTAATACAACAATAAAATATACGTCAACTTTGAAATAGCTCTGAAAAAAACAACATATTTCCATGACATTTTAAAAATCAATAAAAGTGTCAATTCCTGTAGCTGAAAATATAATCATTGGNATTGTCATTGCCAACACATTTTTTCGATATACTAATTCGGACGCTCCATGGCGAGGTTACCACCTTTCTTCACCATGTTAAAAATAATCTTCAAAATACCATGAATATATTAATACAAAAATAAAATATATGTCAACTTTGAAATAGCTCTGAAAAAAAAACATATTTCCATGACATTTTAAAAATCAATAAAAGTGTCAATTCCTGTAGCTGAAAATATATTCATTGGAATGCACCAAATGAAAAGTTTCATATTACGACATAACTCCGTGAAAACTACACTTCAATATCTAGATCTAGTAAGATGGGAACTTTCTTACTGTATAGTAGTTTACATAAGCCTCAAAAAAAAAAAAAAAATACTCACACGTATATTTTTGTCTCTGATGAAATTATTTACAATTTACCCATGTATCTCCTCTCTCTCCCTCTCTTGTTTTATTGTATGTGTGCTTTGAAGAGATGCGATGTGGATGCGATAGTACGTGTTCAAGTATTATGTGCGTCAGAGCGTACATAGTACGTACTTAAGTGCCCTCCCCCACAAAAAATGTTTTAAATGATAGTTTGAACCATTCTCTATCCAGTCGCGATGAATTTTTATACCCTTACAGCGCAAAAGTTTGAATTATTCGACTTTAAATTACTGTGGGTTTGTATGGAGAAACTTTCGCGGATTTTGGATCCCAGGATAGATCCTGGTACTCATTTGATAGCAGGCTGAGTGGGCCTGGGAGCCAGTCTGGATGTTGAGGTGTAATGAAAATCACTACCTCGCCGGGGTTTGAATCTAGTTTTCTTTAAAAATATATATTCTGGCAGAAGTACCGGCTTAACACACCGATAAAACTAAAACATAGCAAATGGAAATAGGAACGATGTTAAGATTTTTATACCTTACGGGGTATTTATAGGAATTATTATTATTATTATTATTTATTTGGCACTACAGCCCTTTGAGAGCCTTGGCCGTCGCGGAGGGTAGAGCTCCGCGATTTCTTGATCCCGGCACTAGAAGGAGGAGATGTGGTCAGCATCTCGCTCCGGCCGGCTTTTGGGTCCCAGGATAGATCCTGGTACTCATTTGATAGCAGGCTGAGTGGGCCTGGGAACCAGTCTGGATGTTGAGGTGTAATGAAAATCACTACCTCACCGGGGTTTGAACCCCAGCCATCCAGTTAGCAGCTCAGTGCTCTACCCACTGAGGCACGCTGGCTGCCATTTACAGGAATAATTCACCAAAAACCGTGGAAAACACTGTTGTAACGAAAATGGCAACCGCATCACGTGACTGAAGACAATGCGGACCCTTGGCAAAGAAGGAGTCAAATGACAGTCTAAATTAATTATAAAGTTTTAAAATCACAAAATAATTTTCGTCATCCAATATAAGAAAATCAGTAGAATGAACAATTAATTAATAAGAATTGCTTCAGTGAATGTTTCCACGTTTCGTGAATGGTTGGCAACTTGACTTCAGTCAACGCGAATATAACACCTTAATCGACATTATTTTCTCAGAACTGGTGTAAAATTATTTTAACAAGGATCACAGTGTGCGGAAATAAATCAACCATTTAATTGTGCAGTGTTATTTCCTTTCACTCGTAATAAACGACAACTATTTGACTCATGACATTGCTTACACTTAAACAGCCACTTGCTAAGCTGTGTTCCATGTTCGAATGAACGTTTCCCTCGCAGATGTTTTGTGAGTGAAGGCAGAGGCAAGAAGCGAAGATTTACGAGTGTTTACGCTTCTAGATATCACTGACTCATTAATTTACTCTACAAACTTGAGTAATAATTAATTTCGACACAATACAAACTTTTCTTCGTTAACAGAAGGATTTTATTATTTTAAGAATATGAATATTTTTTCTTATTAATTCGAGAGTACTGTATATTTTAATATCAGTAGGTAAAATTGAGTTAATTTCATAACCGAGCGCTTATATATTTGTCAAGTTCTAGAAACTTAGGACTTGAAGACTCAACACAAATTAGTGTTTAAACGTATATGCTTCGTAGTTTCAAACTTGCTTCGTAAGAGCTTTTTTTTGTGAATTGTATTATGACCGTAGATTAATAAAAATCTTTCGCCGTCGGTATAAAGTTTGCTCGTGATCTCCGGTGTGATTTGCACTGTAGTTCTGTTCGGAAAATATTGCTCTGTTTCTCTTCAAATTATTTTAAATAGGTTGCAATACCCACTTATATTTGATTCTTTGGTAAAAAATAACAATATTATATTATCTACTAATTTACTTATTTAATATCCGAAGGCGAGATTCAGGCCATGAGATCTGCTCTTCCACCTAACCGTGAGTTGGGTCAGGTAATTTGGAAGGAGAGATGTTTGGTTGGCAGGGAACTTATTACAGAACGGATATTTTTGTGTGGAGGTGAGGGTAACCCTCGCTGAAAAACCTCACCTAATTCAGCCGAAAGGGATTTGAACCCGCGCACTAGCACTCAGTGGGGTCACAAAAGCGAAGACGCTACCACTAGACCAATTCATTAAAACCAGATATTATATTTCAATAATATTTTTTATTCGTCAAGTACATTACTAGGGAACACATATTCGACGGGGAATAAAGTTCGGTTGATGTCCATGTTATGAAATCTGTGTTGAGTTTCGAAGGGGAGAGGATGATTTTAGCGATAATAGCGAGATATTTTTAAGAACAATTTGAAGATATTTCACATGTTTATTTTCAAGTGATTTCACTATTGTAGTAAACCACTCAGAGAAATACTGTAAAATTAGCTCATAAGTAATATATTTGTACACTTATTTTATAGTATTACCTTTATTTTCGAGATTCAATACTCTACAGTGAAAGACACAACAAAGAACTTCCACTAAGAATGTAGCAAATCACTCAGTAAAATACTACTAATATTAGTAGTATCCCATTATTAATATCAGATATTCAAAATAGATTTAAATTAGTAGAGAAAGCATAATATTTTAGTCAGTGACACAAAATTGAAATAGATTACCACGAAATATTGTAGAGCAAACCGGAGTCGTCCGGGATTTTAATTCCATCTTTCTCTATTTTTGACTGAACTATATTGCTACACTTTTAGAGGACTTACAAAAAACGCACACCCTTTAAAATGTCCTTCAACCAACAAATATTCTATAAACTTCCATCTATCCCGATGTAGTTTGGGAACCAGATAGGTCCGACCTTGCAAAAGGTCACGGAGAGCTCATTTTTAACATACTGCTTTATTTAGACATAGTAATGACAATGCTGAGTTTTTGACCTACAAACTTTTGGAGGTTATTAGATCCATTATACGTAAAAATAAATAAAACGCCCAAAAAAACCAAACATTCACGTCAAAACTAAGGAAAAAATGTGAAAATGAAAATATTTTGTAAAATCAACACTTTTCAATCCTTTATATTTCAGATACTAAAAGTCTGACGAAAAAATAATTTCTACAAAAAATGTAAATTAAATGATCTATATTTAGTGACGGTGAGATGTTCAAAGAGTTTTTATATATTATAGAAGAAAACATTGTGTCTTTGTAAATTATGTATCTTCTTTATAATAACTATTGTGATAGTAACTGGTACCAGAAACGAAGTAATTGCAAAAAAGTCAAATTCGTCGCCATTTTTCCAAGATGGCAGTGCGAGTGGCAAAGATTGGAGGTCGAAAACTCATCATTATCAATTCTATGTCCAAATAAAGAAGTAAGCAAAAAAAGAACTCACCGTGACCGTTTGCAAGGTCAGCCTACATAAAAGTTCCCGGGTTACTGGACTAAGTTCTTCAAAATTGTGTTTTATTTTAGTTATTTCTGAAAACGATTTATATTGGTTTATAGTGATTTCAGATATGTGATCCAATAGACGTGTCCTCTGAGTGTCAGAGACAAGGCCCAGAATGGACAATCAGCTACATCGATCCGTCAGAGGGCATTCGAAGGGCAGAAGAGGCGAAAGGGAAGTGAATGGAACAAGACCGTGACGAGAGCCAAACGCATTGAATTGCCCAAAAGGGGAAACAACCACGCTGGCTGATGTGAAACAGCTCTTAACGCAACTCAGGGACAATTTGATGCAATTTCCACTGAAGTANGAAACTCAGGGACAATTTGATGCAATTTCCACTGAAGTAACCTTCTTCAAATGATCGATAGGAATTGGCGGAACAGTCACTCACGTGCGCCGTGAACTTGTATGTACACAATAGGATCACTCGATAAAGAAGAAACTCTATGATCAGATTGGAATTATTGAAGACGTTTTGCGCGTGGTCATTAGAAGTGTTAATAGGTATTTTGAGCAATAATATTGAAATAGAAACGTTTTTAAAATTCTTCCAATATTGTGCCGATAGAGCTCATATCCTTTGTTTTGTTGTATCTGATTATAACTGTCGAAAAGTGGAGTCTTACAACTATTTGAAGCAGGTATTTCACCGCACTATTTTCTCTTATGTGAGAAAAAACACCTCCAACATTCTCATCTTACACGAAACAGATCAGAAAAATTCCCAGTCAAAGACATTCTCATTCTCAGCTAATATTTTGCAGCCTTTAGCATATACAACCACACCCAGTACATTGAAAATCTTCCTGACATTTGGAAATTGGAATCTCCTGTTCCTAAAATCTTTCACCAGAAACAATATCCAGACACCACCAAACTCAAATATTCTCATTATTTTTGTGAATCCTTACATTTTCTTTGTTTCTTCTTACGCTCTCTTCACAGTATTTCAGCGTACCCCTTAAACCCAACGGCAAAAATCTAAAAACTTGCTTACCCTTTCTTTCCCTAAGCGCTGTCCGAAGACGCGTATCTCCCTCCGTTTTCTATCCATTTCAGACATCCTAAGCACCAAAATCGCTACGTTTATCTACCACAACGATATCATCAACTCGGTAAACTCAACATTGTCCGCTCAAAGGACCAAATAAGTCTCTGAATCGCAGTTTATTGTTTCGACAAATGGAGCGGTATAAGTGGTTTTCATCGCGGTCATCGGTAACGCAATAACCTTCACGTGGGAGAATAATCTTCTAGCACTTAAGCAAAAATCAAACCACAAATAGTCGAAACAACATGGTACATCACAGTGAGCTATCGAAAACTGGTACAAAGAACCCGAAACTTGATGTCTGAACACGTACCCTGAAGCACGAACCACGTAATGCTGCACGTAAGCATCCGAAGACAGAAATTGAATAATAATAATAATAATAATAATAATAATAATAATAATTGAAACTGAAATTTATTTCCGGAATACGTACTACTATAATTAACAACAACAAAATTGTTTTTTAGGTTTTACATTAATTTTACATAGTTTATGCACCCTTTACATAGTTAATCCAATTTTTTTCATTCATTTATTCTAACAAATTAATTTACAACAAGTTATTTACATACATATAAGAATAATAATGATAATTGAATTAAAATTGAACAAAATACGAAAATTCTTTTCATACATTTAATATATACATGGTTAGTACAAATTATTTCTTTCATTTAATGTAAAACCATTTTCTCAAAACTTTTACATATATCTTCAATTTATTTTATTAATTATTGTTATTTAGTATATTAAAAATCTAAGTTCACAAGAACGTGTCAGAGAGATTATTTAGTTTTTAGTTCTTATTAAAACATTTAGTGTACTTCTACTACTTTGTTTTTTATTCTTTGAATTGATGGTATTTCAATAATAATAATAATAATCATCATCATCATCATCAATTTACTGTCAAAGAAACCAGTTACAAACTGCACATGTCACTGTGGAGGACAATCAATTAATTTGCGGAAGTAAACAAGCGTTATTGCAATCAAAAAAGCAAAGCGTGATCAGCAGTGATGTATTACAAGAGCAAGAAAAAAAATTGAAATTGTCTGCAAATTGTAGATGTGAATCTTCACACGCTTTACTATTGACTATGAAGCTTACTAGTGTTTCCGCCAGAGTTCGATAGCGTTACCTTCGACGGACAATTCGCAGAACGTATAATCTACGTGATGGAATTGTAGAAGCAGAGTTATACAAAGGTTGTGAAGAACATTGTTTTCAAGTACATCACCTAAGAGTGAAATGAAAACCAAAGAATTCATAGGTCTTAACTATGCACTTTGTTCATGAAGCTTTCTGTGTAAAGTGTATTTTCCTTCTGCCTGGATTTTAAATTAATTGGTAATTACATACGTATTAGCATACAATACTGAAAACTGTAAGTATTTTTGTAGGTTTTCTTCCTGGTATTTAAGGATTGAAATAAACAAAAGTGAAAATTTAATATCACGAATATACAGAAATATATAAATTAACATAAGAATTTAGATATTATATAAGAACCCCGGGCAACGCCAGACAAAATGTGCTAAAATATCCAGACCTCTTTAGTTTAATACCCTTGAGGAATATTTATCAATTTTTAATATTGATTTTTCTTTGAATGTTGTAGTAATTTTTTAATGTTTGATGGAAATAATTACTATTTTAATTTTCATATTTTATTTGTGAATTGTTTCGGAATTTGTAATGTCTAGTAATTATCAATTTAATTTGTTTTTCAAATTCCGGGCAACGCCGGGTACGCAACGCTTGTTTGAAAAAAAAAAATTATCGCGAGGTATTTATTGTCCTTTTGCATCATCTTGTAATGTAAATACATCCGTCTCAAATGACAGAACCGTTGTCATGTAAAGTCCAGGGAATTGGTACTCTCCCTATTTCCTAACACTGAGCAAATCGTGACTAACTAAACAAGATCTTCTCCGCGCAGACATCTTTTCACATGTCGATGTAAATAGAACTAAGCGACTGTTTGCGTAGGAACTTCGCAGCAACAACGACATGTCTGTTCACGACCTCGGAATTCTGAAACGCTCCGCAACAGGTCTCGGGAGAATACACGCTCATTAAGCGAAAGGGGGATCCAAATATTAAAGGGATCATCAAAATACATAAAATTAACCCCGTCATGCTACAACTAGCTGATTTCGGGTTCTTTGCACCATTCCTCATTTTATGAAACTTTGTGACATTATTTTTAAACTAACAAAATATTTTACATTAAGAATAGAATAGAATATTAATTACCTTTAATTAGAAAAATAATAGACATTGCATCAAAAAGAAAAACATGTGTAAATTAGTATAGTGGAGGATATCAAATACAATATATCTCACAGAGAATATAAATTCGTGCGTGAGTAAGCAACTTAAAACTAAAATAAATAGTAAAATATAGCTTACAAATTAAAATAAAAGATAAGAAATTATTGTAATGACTTAAAAAAAATATTATTGTAATAGCATTTTCTTGCATGTAGCAGTATGACGATATAAACGTTTCGGTGAAATGGTAATTAGATTCAACAACTAAATTAACGATACAGAAATCCTACCACTGCATACGTGCTACGACGCTACAACATATTTTATTCAAATTACAAATTGACTGTACGGAAAGATTTTTTCAAATCTGAAACAAATTCTTGAACAGATACAAAAATAGCATATATTCACCTTTAATAAGGTAGTTTAATTCGCTCTACATACACATAAATAACAATATTTCATTTTTATGTGGGAAGATTTTCGTCTCATCAATTTTGCGGAATCTATATCAAGATTTAATCATCCTCTTGCAATTTGTGTATCATAAAAATAGCTGATTATTGATTACCCACATAGTTCATACTTTTAATAAAGTGTTTTAGTTCAATAAATTTTTAGTTATTAATTCGCATATCAAAATATACATAATTATTTTAGAATTATATAAATGTTTTAACCCGAAAAGCCCGACATATCTTTTTTTTTCCATTGGGGCTTTTGGACATACATCTTTTCGCGCTGAAGACCAACATCATGCCCGTGCAGCACCGGCGTCCTAAATGTCATTGAATATGTCATGTTCATAATGTCGCGAAGTAAAGGGAATAAATGGTCAAACTAGCTTCGACACACGGTTTCATTTGTTAAAAGATAAATTTAGGGAACATTGGACCGCTTTAGTAAAATGTTTAATGAATAAACACTAAAATAGATTACTTCCAGTTTCAAGTTCAGTACCATCATAAACATGTGTATTGTAATAAAATTCGTAGAAACTTAAATTTTTCATCTTCTACACCGCTCAGAATAAACGAGAAAGAAACTTAAATCGAAAATGTCTGAAATGTAATCAAAACGTATAGTTGTCTTGTATAAATGAGATTTGTACACATCACACAATGCAATAGCATGTTTACGACATAATAATGTATTCTATACCGATAAAAATATCCAAATCTTAATTCTTCTTTGGTTTATCAACAACCGAGAGAACTATTTCACTTATCCACAACAAACATTATCCCTACGAAGCGAGAACACAAAATAGCTTGCATGCATCCATTACGAATTATCCATTCTGCCCGACATCATGCCTATGAAACACTAGGAATGTTAGCGGTTAAGGTCTAGTACTAGCAATGCAGGCTCCATACTCATTTTTAAAAAGATTATGTGTCTATATGGAGCACAGAAAAGAGCAACTGAACACAAGGTTCTCTTTCTAAAGAGTGAAATGAAAGGTACTAAGGTGCATGGGTCCTCAAATCAAATAGTGTTACCAAACTTCACTGCCTAAATATCCATGTGCCTGTGGAGTACGTCTCGGGCATTGAAGGGTTAATCTAATAATTTATGTAATGAGTTAATCTTTATTATTATCTTATAAATAGAACGATGTAGGTTTTGTATGTATACGAGATATCCAAAACAACATTTAACAAATGTTGAAAATGAACGACGCATGAAATATAGACCTTCAGAATTCACCTCCAGAATTCACTCTAGCAATTCGTATCTGCTCTTTAAAACTGCTTCCAACGCATTTCCTTTCGTGCGTATCAGAGCGATGAACCAAACAGACGAGCACCTGTAGTTCATCTCTCCCCTTACGGGTTTTGTTCCTCCGCGCTGATTACAGGACTGATGTGTGTTCGCATTCTCGTACAACACAAACCAACATCATCGCGACTGTTCCTAGGATGGATAGAGTGGGATGGATGTGCCAATCCGAAAGGCAGAATGAAGACCAGATAACGAGATGCAAAATTTACACTACATAATATACAGTCTAGAGTATTAAAGTGTTTTGTACTAACTGAACTCTTTTAGCGCCGCGCGGGAATTTGGACGTTTTCCGGAAGTTTCATACAATTTCAAAAAAAACTTGATAAAGAGATATCTCCAGACAACAGTATCCTACCCATCTCCATTGACGACATCTACGCTGAATAACTAAACATGACTTACATTACAAAACGAAAATAGGCTCAAAGTGAATAATATCATGAAAAACAAGATGGATGAAAGAAAAAAAGGACTAGCTCAAAATCACAAAAAAGGTACAACTCAAGCACTATATTTCTGGAAATAGTCTCTATGTATGGAAATTTTAACTCATTTCTGCACAAAAGAAAAACAACCAATACGTATTTGTCGTGAGGGTGAAACTTCCCATCATATTCCTTTACACGGCCCGGAGAGGGGAGAATTTCTAAATGAATATACGCTTGCAACGTTGTAAATCTGGAAAACAAGACAACATTAATTGATATAAGAAATGTTGTAAAGCCAAATTCGAACTAGCAACCACCTCATCTTAGCGAGGTGGTCACAATTTGATTCCACAAGAAAGTACATCTTCGGCTGTGCAACATCTCAATGCATCGTTGTGTGGAATAGACTCCATTTTTTTTCATTTTTCAAAAATTATTAATTCAATATTTAGGTATGTTTTTTTAAGGCGAAGGAGGAGACAAAGAAAGAAAATAGAAATTTTGAAAAAGGGCCAACCCCTGAAATGACTTTGTTGAGTACAGGGATTCAATCAGGTAATAAATAAGTATCCTCAATATATTATTACTAGCGTAGTGTTTTCACAAAAAGTGCATGTGTTTAAGTTTGCTAGTGACGGGTAAAATTTGAAAAATCGTACTCAATCTTATAGACCAATCATACAACTCACCATGTTCGGTAAAAATCCATCAAACAAGGTAGATTTGCATACAATTTAAACATCCAAACTTTCATGTTTATGTATTCATTTGTACGCGAATTGAATTTATATTTCGAGATTGAGCTCCTACATCTCTCTCTCCCGCGATAGCAAATCTCAAAAACAAATATTATGTATAAAAAATGAAAATAAAATATATTTGAGGTTCGTTCATTCACTAAACGTTTCAGTAGAGTACGCTACTACACGGGCATCAACCGCTCAAGCTTCACCTCCCTCGATAAATATACTCCACATCCCTTGATTAATATTTGCTTACGCCACCTCGGTTCGAGGTTAAATGTACACACGAATTTCGTGTGTTTATAATTATTATTTGTGATGACACTTGAGTTAAAACAGGGATTAAATATCGTTTTATAAAATCCACCTCTTAAATTGATCAAGGTATGAGAGAACTTGATACTTCACAGTTTTTGTGTGTGATGTGTGTAAATAATGGAACTACATAAGGTTCCATGTAAAAATAGCTCACCTTCTATCCAAAGGGAGAATATGTGTTGGAATCATACTTTTAATTTTTGTATCTTATCTAAATCTAAGCGCTTTATCTTTACGGACTGATCCATCAAGTAGAAAAAAATCAGTAACATCGGATTTTTCGAAATTACGATACAAAGCAGTGAATCAGGGTGAAATGTAATTTTTCAAATTTGTATTATGTAAGTAAAATAAAACAATTCAGACGGCTTTAAATATTATTGTAAATTTGTATGTAACTGTCTAAAAACTTATTTCTCAGTTTTTCGATACTTCACTTTTAAATGGGTGAAATGGACGTAAAATATTTTATGGTTTTGGTCGTTCTCTCTGACGGTCCGAGTGTGTAACTTCTACCTCTTCTATTCCTTTACATGTTAATAGACTTCCAAATATTCCTACAATTCTATAAGAAATGTATTACTGTTAGATTTCAATTTTAGTGTTTCCGTATTTTAAAAAATTCGAATAATATAAAAGTGTTTAGTACAATGCGTGCATATATAAGTCAAGGCCTGAAGAAGAAGAAAAAATGAATGATAAATATGCCGTAATGTTTTTGGAAAATCTGAAATTTGATGTAACTTTATCAAGCAACTATGTTATGTTTCTAATGTACTTCTTATACTGCTTATTTCGTGTTGATACCTCAGCCTCATCAAAGTATAGGAAGAGAAATATGGATTTAAGAAATAATATTTGCACAAACATGACAACATTCAGGCGAACTATTTTACGAGTGTTCAGCCAATTTAATGTACATTCGAATACGACGCACATAAGTAGCCAAGAAAGGCTCTCGCGGAGGGAATAATGAGTCGTCATCTTCTCTCCTACAATCACCCCTTAAGCTCAATTTATCAACCGTGATCTCATAATTTCTCCTGTTTTCTATGATAAAAGATTATATCCTTGTTACTCCTTTATGTCTAAAAATCAGAAATCTTTATTGTTCAGTTAACATACATACCATTCCTGGTAATCAAGGTATTCCACTTCACAATCAACTACTCGATAGATTTGTTCAATAATTTAAGGAAACTGGAGACGGGACACACAAAATATATAATAAATATAATAAAAATTAAAAATTGAGCTTGAAATGTACCTGTAGTAAATACAATACATCTGAAACGAAATGAGTAAGGTGAATTTATAGAACGTTTCTCTGACCGCAAGATCATGTTGCCTCAAATGTATGTATATATGTATCTCGATTCGGCCACCTTAGTGCCAGTAAGGCTCAGTTTTTGTGTGAATTTACTCACTAGACACATCGCGAATTTTACCGAGATCGGAGGAACAGCGTCTAGATAGGATCCAGATTGCTGTATCCGAGTATTACCACTGCGGTTGTTATTCGCAGGGGGCGGTTGTTAACCGCAGGGGGTGAACTATTCATACATCACAGCTATTTAAACTGAGACATGGAAATCAGAAGCTACAAATTTTATCTTGCCCCACTTGGGAATTGAACCCGGGATGACTTGGTGACGAGCGATCACGCTGACACCATAACCATGGAGGGACAATGTTACCTCAAATGTTGCAGCACGTAATATTTTAGTATTTTGTCCTACAATTAACTACTTTAATTATGTACATAAATTATACATAAGATATTTATGTAGAATAAATATCTTACGTGCAATTTATATAAACAATTAAAACATTTATGTCGAAGATCAAAGCTATATCTAGTCTCATAGTATCACTTTAAAATGTATTGTACAAATTTCCGTGTTGCATAGTGATCACATACGCCATAAAACTAAAACACATAGTACTGTAATAGTAGAGAAATTTTCAATGATTATTGAAGATACATACCTATTTATATAGCATCTATTTGAAGGGGATCCTCNCAATGATTATTGAAGATACATACCTATTTATATAGCATCTATTTGAAGGGGATCCTCCGGTACAAAATATCATTGCTGAAATGTCAGTTGATGTCAACGCCCTAAACCAGCCAAGTGTCTGGTGAAAGGTAAATATTTCTCTAATTATTTACGCACGATGACATTAGGTTTCCTGAATGCAACGGAACTAAATTTTTTCCGCCTATAAGATACTACGTTGTGGTTTGTTGGTACATGAATACAGTATTTAGTTTCGTCCATATAATGTAAAATATGAGTTAGCACAAATGTAGAGATAAAAAGTTTTCAGAATATTTGAAAGTATTGTAAGTAAATAAATAAATTTATTGTCACAAACGCAATTACAAACTGCTTATGACCACGTGAAGGACAAGAAACTAACTTACTCTCCGGAAGCAAGTATAGGCAAACCATCCCATTAATTCCGATCAAAGACCCTGAGGCAGAGGCATATTATAAATTTCAGCGCACTCCTTACTTATGAATAGTTATGAGTTATAGTATCAACAGAATACCAACATATTTCTATTTTATAAAACGTAAAATATAGTTCACGTAATATTATCGAACTATAGATTATTCGGAATATATTGTTTATAAATCGTAACTATAAAAAAACTCTAAATTCGAGATTAATTATTACAATACACCGGTGTCCCTAGTCATGAGCCTTTAGAGCCTGTATAAAAAATCCGTCTCTACCCGAAGAAATACTCGGGCCAGAAGAAATGCACACAAGCGTGCCACGGTTGAATCCAGATAAAACTAAACTTAGGTGAATAATGAGAAAACAATGTTACGCAGGAAGATAGTTTTGAAATTTAATAATTTATTTTGAAAGTACTAGATCAATTATGTGATAATGAACAAAAACAATTGACAAATTTAATATTTAAAAGAATAATTTAAAAATAGACATTTATTGGAAAATGGAAACCCATTTTAACTTTTATTAAAATCAGTTAATTTATCTATATTGTAGTAGCATGGAGCTCTAAACCGCGAGTTTCCAGAGATTCAGTTTTATAATATCTTTTACTTCTTTGGGGATTATTTCTTTTGCTTTTTGTTTCGTGTATCGAGATAAGACCTGTATGACAAGGAAAATTGTGGATAGTGTCAAGAGTGAAACTCTTCTTTCCGACCACCGTGTATTGGGGAATTCCTGTGTTTACTCCGCATTACACAGGCTCAAGCTCGTTTTACTTTCCAGCTAGGAAAACTAAACCATTATATATGACTTTCCTGTCCTTGCCGTGGTAATCTGTAAGTGGAATTCATAAAAACAGAATAAACCTTTCAGCGCGTTGGTGATATATAACTGTGGGTGGTATTTTATTGGATCTGTTTCACAGTGATTGATCAAAATAATGGAAAGATGTGTAGCAGTGAGACTAAATGTCATTTTATAACTCTGTTACAATGTGAATATTGCGGTGCTACGAATTTATGAACCGCATTCACTTGTATTTATTGCAATTAAGAACCTGTCAAGTGAGCCAGAATGTCATCGCGAGAGCTACCAATTAACACGATTATCTATTAACCAATTAACACTAGTAGCGGTTGAAACTGCATGGAGGAACGACCTCGCTAACGTTGCTCGCGAAAAAAGAAAGAAAGAAAGAAAGAAAGAAAGAAAGAAAGAAAGAAAGAAAGAAAGAAGAAAGAAAGAAAATAGAAGGAAAAGAAGAAGGAAAGAAGAAAGAAAGAAGAAGAAAAGAAGAAGGAAAGAAAGAGGAAAGAAGGAGGAAAGAAAGAGGAAAGAAGGAGGAAAGAAGGAGGAAAGAAGAAAGAAAGAAGAAGGAAAGCAGAAGGGAAAGAAGGGAGAAAGGGATAGAAGGGAGAAAAGGGAGAAAAGAGAGAAATGGGAAACAAGGGGAAAAAGGAAAAAAGGGAAAAAAGGAAGAAAGAGAAAAAAGGAAAAAAGGGAAAAAAGGAAAAAAAAGATAAAAGGGAAAAAAGAGAAAAAAGGGAAAGAATGATTGATAGGAAGTTGATGAGAAATACAGACAAGATTTGAGAGAAAGAGAAAGTTTGGTGTGAAATTTTAGAGTTTGGTGCGAATGATAGAGAATGTGAGAGAGGGAAATAACACAAGTTAACTAGAGGAGGAGAGGATATACGTAGAGCGAGCAGGAGACCAAGTGCGTGCTTTCCCTGACTTTGGCCCCCGGCGTAGTTCACTCGACCTCACTCTAAACGCTCGCACAAATGGTGACTGACAGCTGGTTACTCTACGCCTTCACAGCTTGATACTGGAAGGAATAATCAGTCTCATAATCTACAGCTCAACTCCATGAATACACTTGACTCTACAAATCCTCTACAAATCTCTGGAAGTTAAAGTAAATTACGGAATATTCATCATATTTCTTTATATACTAACGTAGTTTTCTAGGGAGAATGACTCGGTAAATTCATTAATACAGAAAACAAACTATTAAAGAAAGGAACTTGAAACTTTGAGATGATTCTCGTTTATATTAGAACTATAGTCACTATAAATCATCTCTGTTTTTGTGTACATACGTGCTATTTTAGTCTTTACTAGTTTTATAGCAGGGCTCTAATGACCTCGATGTTGACGAGCCCTAAAGCCCCGCAAAAAAAAAACGTTTTATAGTAACTAACGACAAAATCCCTGGGTAACGCCGGCTTGCTTCAACTAGTAATATTATCAGGTCATATGAATCTGTTGTCAGCTATCACATGCTGTATATTTGTATTCTGTATCATCATAGTATGGAAATCATTCTTTGAGAAGCTATTTAAATCTCCTGGGTTCTACAATACAAAAAAAGAACAGATTTTTTCAGAAATAACGCTCAGTAGTGAGGTAAGTAAAAAAAAAAGATCAGCAATTCATAAAATAAAATTGTATGAGCACTCTCTTTACTGACTAATGTATTACAATTAACCTTCAAATATTCACTTAAACTACTCCAGTTACTTGATTTGTATTTATTTGAAGGACATCTGCAGTATTCACGCGATATAACTAACATCAAAGTCCATCAGAACTAACCAAATTTATTTTGAGTAGTGCTTTGTTAGAATGATTTAATAGCTACAGGGGAATGTCGTCTAAAATGATCTAAAGTTTAACTGTAGACCTCGCGTCATGAAAAATGAAGCTAAGATTGAGACATATCCAGTTCCCTCTACATGCTTTCAAACTTCGGGAACATGCGATTATCTCTTTAAGAGTAGTTCATTCACAACTTCATTGTTATATTGAATGTACTAATATATTATATGTTATATTGAAAATATTTCGTTAGGATATAGTTTCAATTATTGAATGGAATGAAATTACTTCCTTGTGTTTTATTAAATACAAATGTGTTGGTATAAAGTAAATATTATAATACGTACCAAACTATTTTTATGTTAGGATCGTGACGAAATGTAAAATCCGCCTCCGCCTTAGGGTCCTTATCGGAATTGATGGGATGGTCCCTTGCTTGCTTCCGGAGAGTAAAATAGTTTATTCTGCTCCACGTGGTCATACGCAGTTTGTAACTGCGTTTTTGGAAATAAAATTTATTGTTACACACAGTTTCGTTATAATTGTTATTAACTAGGTGCAAATTGTTCATAAAGAACAAAACCAAACTATATTTAACAACCTTGATTAGAAATATTCGTAATATTTCAACAATTTAAGAAGTCACGCATTGAATTTCATATTTCCAACTCAATTAATTTATTTACATTCCTTATCTCTTCAAATTGAAGGTTCAAACGTATATCTGCATGTACGGTTTTCTCTATCCCATATTCCTACATGTTTTTACCAGTAGTAATTTTACTCATCAATAATTGTATTGTCTCCTACGCAAGGATATTAAACTTCAACTGAACTCTTCATTCGTGGGACCCGGATTTACTCTTCAGCACCAGTTCAAGCGAGGGAAGATTCTTGAGACGAGAGCGGCGTAACCTATTATTAGTACGATACAGCATTGATTTACTGGCTGAGTTAAATGTAGTTCTTTGTTGATAGGAATCAACGACGGGATAATATAAAACAAGAACGCATACAGGCGCATATCGGCTTCAAGAAGGAAAAGTTTCTGGAATAAGAACTATATACTATCGAGGGGTCATTCGTTGAGAGGGATGGATGTACACGGGGCTAGTGAACACCGCTTTTCAACACCGCTTCGTGACGTCGCACAGAGGAGTATACTGTGACAAAATCTGACCAAAAGAATTTTACCCCGAGAATTATTGTTTTTTAAATATTTTTGGCCAGGTTTCGCCTCGATATACTGCACTGTGCGGACACACGAAGAAATGTTGAAAAGCGGCATCCATGCCGTGTTCGTGCCCCTATAGCGTGAAACTAAATTCACTACTTCATTTTCCGGGAAAAGATGGGAGATTTTATTTTTAATTTCAAATCATAACTTTCCTTTTTTCTTTTGTGTTCCGATTCTTTATCAATAGCTGTCCATGCATGGGTAGAGTTAGCCGGGACAGATTGTCACAGCGCGATAATTGCAACATCATTTTTAAAAACTTACATGAAATATGAATGGGGTATAATTGATTCAGGTGACTAACTCTCACTATCACCAGATTTGATTTTTCCAGATATTGATCCTTTGTATTATTTGTAAGAAGTGTAATATGAACGGCAACTAACTACAAAAGAATAACTCCAAAATGTAAATTCACTTAACTTGTGGAAATTCGTCTCATTGTATTATCTTGAACTGTGAGGTGCAGTAGATGACTCAGACACATTGTATCTCGCATGAGACACATTGTAAGGTTTAAAAAAATATGTAGAATAAATTGTGAAAGTACAGGGAAGTCACGATAATGAAAACCTCATAGCACAAAACTGTGACATTTATGTTTCTTACACTAAAATTACTTCATGTATCGACTTTTGCGACTGTAATTAACATTACCACGAAACTATACCCATTAAGACACACTCTTGATCTATTTCCTGCATCTATCGCAAGACATTCCCTTGGATGGATCGAAATGAATCATTACGATATATTCATATTATTTCAGTTTACTGAAAATTCCCTAATAATAATGAAATGTAATAAAAATATGTGATGCAAATGTAACAAAAATAGTAGGTAAAAATACTGCAAATGCAATGTAAAAGATGACAACAAATATAAAAAAGAAAGTTTACAAATTACAGGGAAAATAACAATTTCCAAGTTCTGGTCAATAGTAAATTCTATCTTTGTCACAAGATGAAACAATCCCTTCCTTTTTCTCGCTCTCAAACGTATTCCCCTCCAGAATTCTGCAGTTTATTTCTTAATAAAATTTCAAGTTTTTTCATATAATCTGTATATTTATTGAAATTTGGAGAGATTTGCAACATATTAGACGCAATTGAACTATAGCTGTTCATTATGTTTCTATAAAACAGGAAGATTTACCAAAATTTATTACTTGCCAGTGTATACATTTCCTAAGAGATACCAAACATGATACCGAACGCCTAGCATCTCGGGGACTCAACAGCCTCTTTGAACTTTGAGATATTGATTTCGTAAGGTGAAAGTACAAAGAAATTCCTCATTTTTCTTCACTTATAATTGCATTTTTATTGCGAATGAAGAATAGTAAGACAAATAAAATGAAAAATGTTATGACTCAGTAATTAGACAAGGCGGTAAAGACCATGGTCGAATTAAAAGAAAAGAAATGGGTTCGTATATTTTATAATTAAATATTCTGTCGCATAAAACATTAAATGTAGTATGCGTGCATAGCTCAGAAACAACAATACCTAAATTAAGAACTGTGACTTGAAAAAAAAATCATGAACTATCAGAAAGAATTTCAAGTTTAAGCTTCGTCTATCTTTCGTTTTCTTAATAGTTAATTTGATCACAATTCATTTTTTTAACTATGCAACTTATCTATTGAAAAGTCTGTCAAAAACCGTATCTTTCAGGATCTCCTAACCATCCCACTCCTTTTACCACTATATTCGTAGGTTTCCAACCTGTGATTTCGCACGCAAAGTTGATACAACTCGTGGGCGTTCGGGAATGGTCGACATCTTTCGGCTCCCTTCGGATCGTGGATGGTGGCAGCGAATGATCGTGGGCGGTTAGTGCGCGCCGGCGACGCACCGACGCCGGTTGGACCTACGCGCATAGGTCCTCATTTGTTACGCGTCGCGTCGGGAAAACACGAGACGTGCGTTTTCGCGAGATATGAATGAACCTAACACTTTTATGAATTACTGCAATGCGTAAGTGTGGTCTTTCCTATATTTCGGTAAGTAAAATACAGGAATGATGTGAGTCATTATTATTCGGAGTCATATTTAAGTTTCTTTAAAGCGAGTTTTATATGAGCAGACGATAATTTTTGTGTGGGGCTTTAGGGCTCGTCAACGGCAAGGTCATTAGAGCCCTGCAGAAGATATTATCTATGTTTCTGACTTGAATTTACAATTATTCAACTTCATTAGAGTGTATTTTAAAAAAATAATTTAAATTCAGACTCACAGAAAAAGTATTATTATAAAATTTAACTATGTGATTGAGGACAACTATCAACTATAAAAACGTGAGTTAAAAATATACATACTTTATTTTAATTATGATAAAACTTCCATAATTTTTAGTGTCCTGCCACAAAACTTGCTGATTCACGAAAGTTAGTGAGGTGTGAACTGCGTATCAGGTATGATATACCGAAATATATATCTCGAGCAATTCTGCAAAGAGGAATCACAGCATGGTATTTGCAGTGCATTGGAAAAATATTCGAATACTATATTTCGATGAACGTATCCAGAATTGTCGGTGTCATATCTCAATTATTTTTTATATTACAGAAAACCGAAGAAGAGTCAGCAAAAAAGTATGTTACTTGTTTTAAGTCTTACATTTAGATCAACTTTTTATTCCACCCTTTTACACAGACGTATGTGCATGCTAGTACTGCAATATAGTAAAAAATATGTCCAACAATCGTAGTTCTTATATATTTAGTACGGGAAATGATAAATATAATTACGACTACTTCATATTTTCTTGTGTCTTATGAACTAAGAGTCAAAATATCGAATATTTTCATGAAAAAATATGACTATCAAAGAACGCTAAATTTCAGCACTGAAAATCATATATACTTGAGAGTCATTGACTCTTACAAATTACGGAAACAAAAATAATGAGAGGTATCTGAATTTTCTCGAATTATTCGAATACAGGGACATGTCAACACTCAGGCAAATAAAACCAGTTTTAATTTATGAAATTGCTAGTGAACATTTTGTTACGATTAGCTTCATTCTTCAGTACAATGTTTGACAAGCACTAGTTACCTCAAATAAATACCCGTAAGTAATTTAAAACTTTTTTAAAAGCGTCAAAGCTCAATAATTGCAGTAAATACACAGACATTGTAATAGCGTTCATTAAAACAGGATTATAGTGAATGTCTGTAGAGGCATGATCAACGAGACGCTGGGATACGAGTTGAGCGCCTGGAGTTCAGGAGACTAATTGGATATTTATCAGGGGGAAAATACAAAGTGATAAATTAGTGAACACAAAAGTTATTATACAAAAACTATTTATATTAAACATTCTCTTTATTCTTCAAACTTAAAGGAAAGAAACATTTGGTATTCCTTTCTCATATAATCCCAAAGTATCATGATATCTATAAAATTAAAAAGGAAGGGAAAACAATAAAGAAAAATAGTTTGTGGTAGGTGATAAGTTTATTCTCATTTTCATGGTGATGTGTGCCACTTATTCTTTACATAGCCGCATGTAATGCCCCGAATCCTTTTCCTTAGTCAAATGAGGTAGAATAGTCTGTATATCCTTTTCGATCGTAATTGACTTGGCTGGTGAGATACCTTGAAACATTGCAATCTGTATGTCATTCACATGTTACCTTTTCTTCAGTACCGGAATTTTACGACCAATCTCAAGTTCAACACTTGATTCTTCCACCTATACACTTACCAAATTTGAGAATTATAAGTTTTGCAATATTCTATTCAATGCTTAACAAGGGAATGGTTCTTATGAAGTTGGTCAGGGACTTAGCATAGCTGCCATTTTGTGATGGTCTTGGGATCTCTTCTGAGGATTTTGTCCTGTTGATATGTAATTCACCATGACTTTTCGCACCTTTCTAGTGCAATATCTCAATTTTCCAAACAATTTGGTACGTTGCACCTTTCNTTTCTAGTGCAATATCTCAATTTTCCAAACAATTTGGTACGTTGCACCTTTCTACTAATAAGTATCCAATTACGAATTACCGACCATTCATATTGAATTTAAAACGTATAATTCATTGTTGTTATGTCAAATTACGATTCTTCTACAGTCAAGAAAATAATTTCTATGTCATTTTTGACCCGATTCGGATAAATCTTGCTAAAAAAAAAGGGGATCTGTTCAAGAAGTTACCTTTCAGGAAGAAGATATAGCGATAAAATATTCTTTTATATTTCTTCCATTCTGAAATATCTTAAAACAAAATCAAATAAATCATTCAATCATACTGTCAAAAATGACATGAATCTTCGTAAACTGACGACACCATAAATAATGACTCCTGTGAAATGCCGAGAAAACTTCTAGTGGAAAAGTTAGACAAACGATTTCACTCTTGTCACATTTTTCGCCTCTGGAGTCTCGCTTGTCTCGCCGCTAGATAGCAAGAAACCTGGCACAACGCATCTGTCATTTTGTAATGTCACAGTAAAACGAAACAAACAAAAAAGGAAGAATTTTCATCTTGCCATTGTAACACATTAAGGCACGGCGAGAGATTGAGACGAGGTGCATATGACGCAAATGTGGAAGATGGTGCTTAGGTTTAAAAGTTGGGATTATAAAAGCTGGGACAGAGTTTTGAGGCGGCTGTTTTGCTAACGCGATAATGTACGTATTTGTTTTGACCAACTATGCAACACGATAATGGGTGGTAGTGAACAAATTATAAGTGGGTTTAATTACTAGACGCATCGTGAAACACTTTTGCGGGAACAAAGTTTAAATGCAATCTAGATTGTAAGTTTTACAACCGCAGTGGTAAGCAGCAGAGAGTTCACTTTTCCATTATCTCAACTATATGAACTAAGAAACATTTTCTCTGAAGTGAAAAGCAACGAATTTTTTGGCCGACCGAGAATAGAACTCAGGGCATCTCCTTGAGAGCAAGAATACTGGCCAACGAGGAGGCCTCACTAATGCTTCTACTACTATAATTAATCTCCATAATTTTGTTTGATTTTTTGAGTAATTAGCAATATTGTTGGATTAATTTAAAGAATTGACATTAACGTAATTGTGGAATAACTGTCCTGCTATTACTGTTCAAAATCAAAATTTGTTAAATATTCAATACATATTATAAAAAGTATCTATCTTATTTTTTTAGTGTTGCATGCCATCATGTGCTTTGGGGCACCAGGAATGATAAATCCGCAAATGTCTTAGGGCCCTTTGATTGGAATTGATGGATAGGTCTCATGTTTGTTTTTGGAGAGAAATTTAGTTTATTGAATCTGTGTGGCATTACTCAGTTTGTAACTGCTTTTTTGACAATGAAATTTAAATTACATAAGTGGCTACAAAATTGGGGGTATGAATTATACTTTAGAGATTATATCTAATTGCCACAACTATGTATATAAAAACGTTATGTGTCAAATCGAGAAATATATTGTTTATTTGTACTGAAATAATATTTTACCTGTTTACAAACAAAACAAAAACATCGGGTCATGATGTTTCGAGGTGGGAGATGGGATTGAAAAAAGTTACTATATCTTATTTATATCAGCTCTTTTTGATATGGTAAATTACAGTATGTTAGATAATTTCTGTTCGGTACAACGGTTTGAAGAAACGTCGTGTCTGTATGAAACGAATTCGAAGAAGCGAGAATAAACTACACAGTCGTAAAGTAGACAGTGTTAGTAAACATAGCACGTATGGTGAAGGTCTTTTTGTGAACTCTCTCTTAATGTTCCCCAACTCTCTGATTATAGCTGCCAAAGACTTCTGTAGTAAGCACTCATGGAAGCACAACGGGAAATACTGGATAATTGTCGAATCAGAAAGAATGTGACCTGGGACCATATCAGGGATAACTTTATATAATTTGGTCTATATTAGTAAACGTGTATATACCTACGAATACCGTTTATTGCATGGCATTATCAGGGCTAGTGAACTATTTGGTATCTTACTAGTGTCGTGCTTTTCTGTAATTCGAATAAGTACTTCTGTGTTGTACAGTGAGGTAAAGGTGTTGAAAGTCACAAGCCGTCATGCTGCTTGTGAATAGTGACAAAATGTTACTTTGGACTATTATGGATAATACATACTAATATATAAATACCTAACGCGAAAGTATATCTGTCTGTTTGCTACCTAATCACCTGATCGTTTAGATGTCCAGGATGAACATAGGTTAACTTTTATTTTTATAATGTGTTACAAGAAAGACATGTTTTTTGACAATAAATGTCGATAAAATCGGGAAAAAGAGTTACATGTGCTTACGCAACCTAAACGGTTAGAGATACGTGACAACTATGAATGACAATGTAGTTTACCTCAAAGGGTTATACAAAAAAGTCATGACAGCATATGTATATTTACAAAAATGAACCTAATTACCGATAAAACGTTATTAAAGGTAGAAGTGTTAAAATATTTCAATTAAGCAGAGTGAATTTAAGAAAAGAAAAATCAATCATCAAATTTAATGGATTATTTGTTTTGTGCATTTCGCAAAGATAAAAAACGCTTTAAATCGTAAAATTTGGACGAATAGTTTAGATTTTACAAGAATTTTAATAAAATGGTGCATGCGCATCATGTCTCGGAAGCAAAAATACAACCGACGCGGTTCCTGTAGAGATGGTGTACTGTATACAGTCAAGTTTTGTATTAAATTTGTATTATTATGAATTAGAAATAGGATTAAAATTAGGATTAGATCTTACGATATAGATAGATTTAATTTTTTCTTCAGTAAAAGAAGATTAGTCGAAGAAAAATCCCGGACAAAGCAGGGTAATCAGCTAGTATATTTATAATCAAATTCACGCTCTATAGATAAATGGATGACTTTCCCATTTCTCGTATATTCTTCTTCCTCTATATGAGTGTTTATACTATACAGGTTATAGAGTAAATAATATAATTTGAGCCAATGAATATTTTCGTTTTTTTTTGTGGGGCTTTAGGGTTCGTTAACGTCAAGGTCCTTATTTTCGTTTTTTATTAATACCAAAAAAAAGAGTTCACCAACAATCGGAATTTTGCGTTTTTGTATTGGAATAAACTTAAATAATTTGGTATAAAATGTAAAACAAATGGAAACCTGTACAAAAAAATTGATTTTATTTTATATGAAAAGAATATTTTGAAAACATTTGTGATAAGTAATGTAAATTCCTAACATTTAGCACAGTTAAGTTTGATGAAAACCCACTAATTATAAGTTATCGTAATCTATGAATGACTTATAATCTTCACCATTCTACGTTCCATCATTGACTTTGGAGATAGCTTTCAAGAAAGGCCGGTGAAACATTTGAAAGATGGTGCTAATGACTTTTTTACCGAACCACACTCTCTAGATTCTAGACTCTAGACTCTAGAACATACTGCCTAGAAATATGGTTTCTTATTGCACTGCAAAAATATTTGTCAAAATATTAGGGATGATGACACGCTGAAATGTCCCGAAAATAATGCCACCAATTTTGCATGACAGAGCCATATTCGCTGGTCTTGGACAACCCTGCACTAACAAGCCTCAAGGGAAGGGGCGAGCGACGCCAACAAGGTCACCAATAATTTGCATTAAAATGGCAACAATTCCCACATTGCTTTGGAGCTATTGGCGGCAAGCATATTACAATGGTGGCTCCACAGAATTGTAGAAACCTTTACTTTAACTATAAGAACACACACAGCATTGTTTTGATGGGAGTCGCAGATGCTAATTATAAACTCATTTATGTTGACGTTGGTTGCAATGGTAGAATTTCTGATGGAGGGGTGTTTAGTAACTGCTCCCTGCACAACGCTTTGGAAGCAAACAGTTACCACTTCCTGAACCAGAATCACTACCCCAAAGATGTTTGCCAGTTCCATACATAATGATAGTAGATGATGCCTTTGCTATGACGTCATACATTTTAAAGCCCTATGGGTACCGAAATCAACCTGCACCGAACCGAATTTTTAATTATAGGTTGAGTAGAGCTCGTCATATTATAGAAGATGTATTTGACATTATGTCCAGTAAATTCAAATTCTTCCGAAAACCAATAAATTTTGCCCCCTGATAAAGTAAAAGATGTTACTCTGACAATATATACAATACACAACTTTTTAATTTCTACACCAAATAATTATTTGTGCTCTTGTTCAGTTGATTTTGAAAATCCTATTACTCCTGAAATTGTAAATGGTGAATGGCGAAATGATCCCCCACCAGAAGGAGCGTTATTTCCACTAGAAAGGGGACGTCAGCGAAATTATTCAATCTCTCAAAAAGATGTGAGAGACGAATTTACAGAATATTTCACGACAACTGCTGGTGAGATTCATAAGTTGAATTGTTGGTAAATAAAATTTTCTTAACAAATAAACATTGTAATAAAATTAATTTATTGATCATGTTTGACGTAGTTCTTTTTGGTGTGAAGCAGGGTACAATGAACTGCGATGCAGAGAAAAACTTCCATTTACTATCATATCTGTCATCTGCACCATCACCACTCTTCAATTTTTTCATCTTCTGTAGTTCGTGTGAAACCTGAAAAGTTTTAAATGCCACGATTCGAATTATAATTAGTTCAATTTAATAATAAATATACACTATAATAACAAATATACATACCTGATTACGTAAGTTATGTATCTTTCTTTGTACCTAGTTAGCATCGCAATTAAATTTTGTCGCAAATTCTTCATACGCACTCATTTTCTTGTCACGATTCCTGTACAACTTGTGATTAACATTCCATAAAAATTCCTTTTCCTCATAAAGATTTATTAATTGAAAAATTTCCTCATCTGTCCATAGTCGTACACTCATTTTATCAAATTAATTAAATTAATTTAAACACAAAAAAATAATGTAATTATTTTGTAAAAAGTAAAAAACACGCTATTTGAATATAAATACACGCTCAATAAATACACGCTGTTTGAGAGTGCTCTCAGCTCTTCTGACATTGACGGAAGACTGGAGACTAGGTCTCGAGTGCATGAATGAACATGTACACTTGCGATACGTGTAGTCTCGGCGAACAGTAACGACTTGTCTCCGAGAATGCTCTCAGGCCCAAGTACATTTGTAAGTAGTCTCGAGACTATTTTGTCTCAAGTGGACACTTACCATGATACTTTGAGTATCTCCAAACTGTATTACTAACATTCATCGGGCCACTTAGCAAGAGCGTACAGGTATTATGTTAGTAGATACGTTAAGGTATTTTCATCACTGCGTACGTTGGTTGAAGGAATTGACCACGCGACGTGTTATGTAAGTATAATTTACGTGCGGAAAAATGTTTCACTGTTTAAGAGAAACACAATATTTATAAAAACCAAGAATTTTAATGAGTCACTCACTAGTCGTTGATAAAGTTATTTGGATATTTTATAGGGAAAAATTTAAAGAATGAATTGATGAGAAAGAAAGTCTCCTTGGAGGATTCCAAGCTGATGAATTAGAATGGTCATATGGCGAGGAAGAAGGAATTCAAGTACGTGACCACTAAACAGATTTGGAATTAGAAATAGAATCGTCAGAGTGGGATAACGGTGGAAGTGAAAGCGATGAAGACGGAATGTTTGTTGGTAAAGATGGAAAAACTAAGTGGTCTAAAGAAAAAGTAAAGCCTAAAACAGTCAATGCGGCCTCCAAAAATTTCGTGAATATTTTTCCTGGTTCAAAACAATCTGCAAGAGGCATTATACAAGAAGTAGCTTTCAGTAAAACAATCAGTGAGGACATTGTTGACGAGATAATCAAATACACCAAACTACAAATTCAAAACTTGATATCTCAAAACAAATATTCGAGACAGAGATGTAAAAGAAACGTGTAAATGGCAGATTTATGCTATCATCAAAATCTTTTTTTCATCGGTTTGGAAACAAAAAAGATGTTGAAGAACTTTGGCGTAAAGGCGGAACAGGTATGATGATTCTTAGGGGTTGCATGTCACACAGAAGATTTTTAGTTTTGCTAAGAAGCGTGAAGTTTGATGAAAACATTACAAGAACACTCAGGCGCGAAACAGATAAATTAGCTGCAATCAGATCACTCATTTATAAATTGCACACCAAGCTATAATTTGGGCAACTCTGTGACAATTAATGAAATGTTAACGCCATTTAGAGGACGGTGCTCATTTATTCAATATATACCCAATAAACCAGCCAAGTATGGTCTGAAGTGTTTCGCCATCTGTGATGCAAAGACATGCTATACGAGATCTGCAGAACTTTACTGTGAAACGCAGCCAGCAGGGCCTTGTAATGTCTCGAACAAACTTGCCGATATTGTACTTCGATTGGCAGAACCTATCACGGGATCAAATCAAAATATCACTTTCGATAACTGGTACATCCATTGGCAATTTCTCTTTTAGAAAATAAATTAACATGCATCGGGACTGAAGAAAAACAAATCAGAAATACCTCCAGAATTCCTTCCAAAGAAAGAGAGGACAACTCAGTCATCCTTATTTGGTTATCAGAAAGAAGTCACATGAGTATCGTATGTGCCGAAGAAAAATAAATCCGTTATATTGCTAACAACCATGCACAATGCCGGCACTGTTGATAAAGAAAGGAAAAAATGGGACATTATTTTGAACTACAACATGACAAAGGGAGATGTCGACACTGTAGACCAAATGTGTGGCAAAAACTCGGTTGCTAGAGTAACTAAAAGGTGGACCACGGCTGTATGGTTCGCATTGCTCAACATATATGGAATCAATGCACAAATTTTATTCCAATCGAATCCAACAAATCTAAAAGTGAAAAGAACGATATTTTTAAAACAGCTTTCAAAACAACTAATGATGGACCATCTCAGTAACCGATCCCAAATTCCAACATTACCAATTGATTTCAAAATATTTTTGCTCTCGTTTAAACCAGAAAATCACGAAAATCAAGAGGAACCACCAAACAAAAAGAAGAACCGATGAACAATCAGTGAAAGAAAAGATAATACTAGAAGTTGCAAGTGTCAGGTTTTTGTATGCAAGAAACATTCTTCCATTGTTTGCCCAACTTGTATGCATAATAACATGGTTGAGATGAGTAATTTACATTAAAAAATGAAATAATATAGAAAGAGGAGATAAATATTACATTTGAGAATATTATCACGTGGAGAATAATAAACTACGTTACTCTTCGGTAACAAGCGAGGGGCCATACCATTAATTCCGACCAATGGTTCAAGAACAGTGTTGGATATAATATTTATCAAAGGAGTTATCTAATAAATGCGTACTGTTCTCCGTTTATTATTTCAAAACGCATCGTAGATATTGAGTGAAGTACAAATGCGAGATTAATAATAACGAAAGCATAAAAGACATTCTTCCTCATTCGCCTCTACCCGAATGAAAACCGGAGTAAAACCCGTGCCAGAGATAATGTACACAACCGTGCAATATAGTGTAGTTGGAAATAAACTATTATCAATAAAAAGGATAAAAAACAACAAGCATGAAGGAGGGAATTTATTCAAGAACTACATTACCACAGCAATGGCGTCATAAAGTATGAGAGGAATTAAAATCATTCTACATCATTCAAAATCATATGGAAAGCAACATTTATTGAGAAATTGAAACATTGTTTTAATTTAATTAGTAATTGTTTTAACATTACAGAAAAAATTGCACATTCGAAAGCTCTTTACCATGGATTTGAAGAGATTCAAATTATTATCCTTTATATTTTTAGAACAAGAATTATACAAAATGATTCCTGAGTGATTTAGACCTTTTTGAGACCAAATCATGAGGTCTCATTCTTGAAATGCACTTCAACTAAATTCTGCGATTATTTTTATTTTCACAATCATATTTTTTTCTTCCCTTCTAACAATTTACCTGGTTTAAATTTCGTGGTAATTTTGATCTTTGTTTATAGAACTTCCGTTACGTGCCGAAGAAAAAACAAAATGATTTATTTAATTCTTGTCTAGCGTCCACTGTAAATATCAATTGACTAAGGAAACATGACGCAAGAAGTCCATTATCTCCGAGACAAAAGAAAATCAACAAAAGGCTGAACAAAGAAGAGTGAATAAAATTGTAAATTTTTCGTATTAGACACTGAAATGTCACTGATGCTTTAATCATGATTGAAAACAGTACCTTTGTGAACTACCTTCGAGTTTGTTCATCCCTCATCCACAGTCTGATTAGCTTTTTCCAAATAACTCAGAAAGTTTTTTGTACAAAAAACTGTCTTTAGTTGGGACATCAAATAAAGTACAGATACGAACTTGAAACCTAAAAATTATTAATATTATTTTAACTAAAACATTTTTTTAAATTTGAAAATGGACTTTCCTTGAAACAAAATACATCGCAGAATTTACTGTTTCCAATACCCATCTAATTATCAGCAATACATCATATAATATTTTATATTCTACTTTGTTCTGTAATACTTGAAACATCATGTTGACTGACTCTGAATCTTCAGTAAGACCAACATACAATGTCACCTAAGAGTGACCCTCATAACAGTGTTTGTTGTAAGTTTTCGTATCTTTTATGAAAAGTACACTGTATTTTGTAAAACGTGACACTACATCTCAGATTTTATAAATATGTTCTTCCCAAAACATGTTTAGCCCTGAAACGGTACCCTTGTGCATCACGCACTATTGAATTTGTACTCCAGTTTCTTTTTAATAAACAGGTTTCTGTTTTGATTTCTGTCTACTTCTGTCACAAAGGACATGAGAACGATAAAACAATATAGGAAGATGAACATAAATGTTTCATTCTATTGTTCTCGGAGCGACTAAATGACACTTCTTGGGAAACAACCAATAAAAAAAGCAGGGGGAAATTCATGAAAAAAATAATTAGATAAAGAAAAGTTAAGTAGGAAGTTTTGTTTGTAGCATACACAGATTTGGTATATTTTCTTGTGTGCGGACTGACGAAGCATAGATTACGATATGCATACTGTAGTTTCATAATTTATATGGGTGACGGCCTGAGATCGATGATGAGACGGCTAGCTTTCAAGTCGTAAAAGGATATAAAGATAAACACTAATCGCTCATTTTACGAAGTGATCCGTGTAATAAAGTACTTCAGTATTGCCTTTCAGAAACAATGCCACTAACTCGCGGAGTTCCCCAAGGTTCAATTCTCGGTCCTATACTCTTTTTGTTGTACGTGAACGACATGTCGTCTTCTACATCAGATTGCAAAATGGTTATTTTTGCCGATGATATTAAACTTACTATGTAAACAAGCCAATGCAAAAAAAGTTTTGTCTAGGCTTGGTTCCATGCAAATCGCCTCATTTAAACACTAACAAAACATTGTCTATGTCATTTCAAAATAGTATCACAAAATCTTTACCCCAGCATTCTCTTTCGTAAAATGGAACACAATAAAAACTGTTACTAATACACTAAAACTACTAAAAACTGCTAAAACTTACTGCTAAAACGGCTAAAACTACTAAAAACTGTTACTAACTGTTTTTAGGTCTTCATTTTGAAGACAATCTCAAATGGAATTGTCACGTTGACAATCTTAATTCCCAATTAAGAAAATTGTGTTACGCATTACGAATCTTAGTTAATACTGTTAGTCCACATATTTCTCGTTGCGTATATTTTGCAGATATTTTGCTCCCATTTACGATACTGCATTATCTTCTGGGGCAATTCCGGTCAGAGTATTCAAACTTTCATTATTCAGAAGAGGATAGTTCGGATAATTTGTAAATCTCACCACCGAAACTTTTGTAAACCTTTATTCAAGGAATTGAATATCTTAATACTTCCCTGCATTTATATTTATGAAACGGTCGTGTTTGTTAAGACCGAATTACTGAAGCACTACCATTGTTTCATACAAAACAGTTTTGTTCACGTACACACTACTCGCAATAGGAATAATATGTCCGAGAGTGTCAACCGCGCTTTGCCAAAAAGAACCGCATCATTCGGGAATCGTTCTATATAATTCCCTGTCCAAACATATAAAAGATATTATTAAATTGAATCTCTTCAAATCCGCTCTTAAAAGCTAGGTACTGCACCAGTGCTTCTACATTGTAAAATAATTTATTGATTTTAATAAAAATTAATGCCGTCTTGTACTTTATCACCCCATTGTTGTAGTACTTTCAAAATATCTGACAACAATTTCAAAACTATTTTCCTGCATGCTAGTATTATGTCTTATTATTCATATAAATTTAGTTGTATATGTACTCAACCCTGGCACGGTTGTGTACATTCATTCTGTTGCCCCATCCTGGCCTGGGTTTTTCTCCGGTTTTCCTTCGGATAGAGGTGGATTTTTTATAAAGACTCGCTAGTCTCTTGTTTAGAGATGGCATCAATTGATATAATTATTAGCGAATTTAGTTTTATTTAATAGTTACGAATTATCAATAATACTTTCGGAACGATTTATAGCTTGATAATAAAACGTACCTGTGAAATGGCTTTCCTATGTTTTATTAAATATAATATTTGTTGGTATTTGTTAATACTATAACACATGTTTTTGGAGAATAAATTAGTTTATTGCCTTCCACGAGGTCATACGCAGCTTGTAACTGCTTTTTTGACAATAAAGTTTATTATAATACAAAGGTAAAGATATCATTTAAAATGGGTACCACAGTGATACGACCTGTTAACGGTATTGGTAAAACATTATTACATTTTTAATGAATTTTGTGAAAAAATGAAGGCGCCTGTGGCACGATGACATGCATCATAGACTGGTTTGCTTATTCTGAAACTCCTAATTAGTACGGACCACAAAACATTCCCCTTCAGCGATGTAATTTCGAATACTGCCTGAGGCGAATGAATAGGCGAATGAATATGTTAAGTTAAAAATGAATTGTTTGGAATATCTCTTGCATGAAAATCGGAAAAAAGGAAGAGATGAAATTATTTGATATTTCAAAGATAATTACTTAAGATTTATTGCAATTAAAATGCAAAGTATGATTAATATTTCTGAATTAAAGAAACAGAAAATCGATTAAAATTGTCAGGTAATTAGTGGATGTGAATCTTCACTCACATGACTGTGTGTAGCTTATTAATGTGTCCGCCCGAGCTCAATTGTGTTACATCAGACGGACAATCCATGTGAGTGCATAATCTACGTGACTAAAATCATAGAAGCAATATTATATAAAGACAGAATGATATTGTTTTCAGTGCGTAACTTAAAAATAAAATGAAAGTGCCAAAGAATTCCGAGGTCTTAACCATGAGATTGGTTTATTTCTGGGTAATGTGTATGTATCTTCTGTTTGGATTTTAAAAATTCGTAATTACCTACATATTGGCATACAATACTAGAAACTGTGTATTTTTTTATTCTCTTCGTAATATTTAATTTTTCAAAATCAAATCTGAAAATTGAATACGACGGAAGTCGAGAAATATGGAAAGTAACATATGAATTTACAATACGATATCAGAACACCGGGCAACGTTGGGTAAAATGAGTTACAAAAATCCAGACATGTCGAAAGGTATTTTAATACCCATTGTAGGGTAAAATATATCAATTCTCAAAACCAATTTTTCTCTGACTGTTGGAGAAATTTTTTGTATGTATGTTTAACAATTCAAATGTATTAAAATTTGTTTTCGTTTTTAAAAGGTTTTAGAATTTCGAATGTCCAGTAATTATTGTTTTAAGTTTATTTTCAAATTTCATACTTGACTTCGTCTATACTAGTAATGTCTATGATATCGAAATCGAGAAAGGTATGTGATGAATTGATCTAGAACTTTGAAAGGCTGTTCTTCGCAAAAAATTTTGTAAGTAACATAAACGTTCTTATGGTTATGAATGTGATTGACGAAATTGGCAAGTCACTTTAGAGTGAATGTCATGATATTCGCTTTGTTTACACGTCTGACGCGTTAACCGCGTTAACTTCAAACCATAGGTTGGCACGCGATTGAATTTAATATAATTATTAGGAATAATTAAATTATACAGAACGCGAGAGTCTGCTGGAGGTGACTTGAGATCTGTACTGGATCACTTCGGTGTTTTTACACGAGTTCTGAACGAGAATTCGCCTACACAAGACTCATTGGCTCGATTCTAAGAAGTTGGATTTCCGGGACTTACGTTGAACACAGCGCTCTTACGGGTCGCGAGTAAACATGTCCATTGTAAGTACAGCTCACGGCAACTACAGGGCCAAATTAGCTACAGGGTGAGCGGACCATCAGCCCCACCAACACTAGTTTTACAAAGTTATATTTATAATGTAAATTGCGAATAAAACCCTTTCGAATTAATACATGCGGAAAGCAGTTGTGACTGCGGTTGTTTTGAGTGCAGAAATATGAATCTCAGACAATTCAAAGATGTACCCAAGATGCAACGATATTGAGTGTAGGAAGCAAGGTCTTGACCTAACTCATTTAGTGATAAACCCTCTAAAATGTGACACGAACCCACAGTCAAAGATTCTGGAGATCGTGGAGTTTGGCATATATTTTTCACCCGGTGCGGATTGCACACGGTAATTTGACAAAATGCTGAAATATCGGCAATATCACCCTACATTTTTAATTAAATATTAAGAATTAATAAAAAGTGTGTTACACAGAATATGAATTTATTGACCGGATGTGACATTTACACCCGGAAAATTTGAATTGTACTCATTTATATTTTCTTTCACTTCATTTTTATTCTGTTAGTATGTTCCCCTCTACCCCTTGACTATGCTTATGACCGTATTTTCAACAGTTCGAAGTTTCTCCTAATATCCTCCTCTAATTATTATGTTAAACGAATACATTATTTGTGTTGGATATGCATTTGAGGGAAGCCTGGGGATATCTATTTTTAGTCTGTACTATAACGTCTCGAATCCATGCTAGCTAACCTACCACTGGTTCTATCTCCCAAAGGCCGGTGATCACTCTAAGCCTTGGAGCGTCCTAGCGTGTCTTGACAGGCAGAGACACATTCTCCAGGGCCTTGCCTGTACAAGGCCCGAGGCGACATCTCGTCGCAAAGTGGTGTCAGAGGGAAGGAAGGGGAGTCAAACATGGAACAGGGGGGAGGGGGGACGGGAGAAAAGAGGCGACGACGCGTGAAGAATCTCACTCCTTCTCTCTTCTGTTCTAGATTGTACTGCAACGGCCGACTCAATAGAACTGCTACTCGAACTCTTTATTGCGTTCTACAGAGAAAGAGATCTGTCTAGAAACAGAACGAAATAACGTGTCTGCATTCATGTGAAAATTCGATTCATCACGTGTAAGTTAAATACTTGAAATCACCGTCAATCTTAACCCTGCAGTGTTTGCAGTCACCCATGCGAAGTAATTATCTATTTTTTTCTAATCCTTATCATCACAAAAAGGCGATCGTTCAGATTAGAGAACTTTACACATGAATTGAATCACCTCATTTGTTGTCTCGCCTGAATCCCGCGCGGTTTTCTTGGAATTCTGCAATAATGAGAGTTGGTAGACGCGCATCATCCACTCTGTAAGTACTTTAATATTGTTGCAAAGTGTGTTTTATGAACCACCTAGGTACAAATTGAGTTTATAGTTAATAACAGTTTTTTAGGTGGTCTTCCATAAAATGCATTATGAAATCTTCATTAATATTGCTTCTTTAAAAATGGCCGACGGATGACAACAAAGCGACCTCTGAAGTTCCATAGGAAAGCGACCAATTCCGTAAATTATTTTATCTATGAAAAGTTTGATTAAAGATATTTTTAATTCAACAATGTTAATAAACGTTTCTTTTTTTTCATTTGTATTTCTATTTTAAAGTAGGTGATTAATGTCATCAGCGCGACCTCTCACGATGGATTCGTGTGCGTGGGCCCAATCAGCGGTCACAAGTAGGGGACTCTGGGAGACGAATAAAATGGTTATATTGATATCAACGAAGGAGTCTTTCGAGAAATACCTGACTTTCTTCGGACTAATGCGAGAGGTCACGATGTCAATAATGACACCGGACGATAATACGCAACGAGAAGAAAAGACAGTTAAAGGCAAAAGGACAGTGGATAGGGCATAGTAAAAAAATCTTAAGAAGAAGAGTAGAAGAGGATGTTACTTGACTTCTTGAGTCGTGGCAATTTACAGCTGATGCGTCTGACCATGATGGTTTAAACAATTTTCGCAGGAAATAGTACACGAATTACATGACGAGCTCCATTGTGTATTATCATGTACTATCCTTATCTGATGTGATGTCCTATTTACATTATTTATGCCAAATACGAAACCGAGTAAAAGTTGCCTATAACTATCAGATGGAGGAATGTAGTATCTGTAGTATCATACAGGTAAATAAAGTAGTCTTGCTTCATAAAAGTAGCCATTTATATTTTCATGCAGAGTATTAGTCAGATTCAATTTAACTGCACGGATTATTAGTCAGATTCAAAATCTTGTAATGACTTAGTCATAAACAAGATAGAATGGAAATGTGAATGTATTTTAACTGCATTTTTTGTTTAAAAAATAGTTATTATTATAGCAAATAAATAAATTGAAAAAATGTCACTCGCAATCGTTTATAAGGCAACAAGATAGAGCTTATCCGCATTATGGAACGATTGTGTGATACTTTGTAAATAAACACTTTGAAGAATGGATTGGTAAGCGTGGTACAATTGAATGGGCATCACGATGACATTTCTTTTTCTGGGTTACACTGAAAACAAAGTTTATTCCATCAAAATGCGAGATATTGAGGAATTCAAGGAATTAATCCACCCACAATTTGAAAATCTTCAGTCCGGAAGGTTTGTGAAAACATTTGTGAATCCGTGCTGAAGATATACAATGCTTGCAAAGAAGGGCATGGAATCCACTTTGAGCATCTTTTTCATGTTTAACACTACAAGAGTAGGATGTAATACCTAAACCTTTTAACTTCTGTGTTTAAAATAAACTAGGTTAACTCGTGCAGTTAAATTGAATCTGACTAATACTCTGCATGAAAATATAAATGGCTACTTTTATGAAGCAAGACTTCTTTATTTACCTGTATGATACTACAGATTCTACATTCCTCCATCTGATAGTTGTACGCAATTTTTACTCGGTTTCGTATTTGGCATAAATAATGTAAATAGGACATCACATCAGATAAGGACAGTATATGATAATACACAATGGAGCTCATCATGTAACTCGTGTACTATTTCCTGCGAATATTGTTTAAACCATCATGGTCAGACGCATCAGAGTTGTAAATTGCCAAGACTCAAGAAGTCAAGTAACATCCTCTTCAATTAAAAAAAATTCAAGTAGCTTCTCTTCTTGCTGCAATTTTGAAATGCTGTTATTTTGAAACGGAAAAGGTGAAAGATGAAATAATAAGAGATTGCCAACACATCTTTCAGTGGTCTAAATTACGACACTTCATTTAGGTGATTTGCACCATTCAGATTCGCAGAAAAGGAATTGAAAAATCTGGTACATTTGCGTATTAATATACATATGACTTGCATTTTTATGTTTTGTATTATTACACCAAATGCATTTTTGACAACTGATTTATGGCCCATTACCAATTTGTGTATGAACACACACATGAATAATTCAATTCAAATTCCCTTTTGGACTTTAGCGAACTAAAATTACATTTTAACAAAGTTTTAATATTTTCGTTCATACCGTAAACAAGAGTTTTTGGTTTGTACACCAAAAAAGAAATTCGATTTTTATTCTTTCTATACTTTTTAATTAATAAGTATAATGATATTTCTATTACACTTGTATATTCTGTAAGATTCACAAGCATAACATTTCAACAGCAAGATAATAGTTGAGGGAAGAAGATTTTTAACATTGTGAGTCATAAAAACGTAAATATTAGGATACAAAAGTACGAATATTGAAGTAAAAATCATTTTACAACACCAACTTAAGACAAGTGCTGAGAGGACGATAATAACACTCATTGTTAACATCACTTAGGGACAATACCAGTTTAATGAAGTTTAAAGCTCTTTATGAAAACCTTGGGTAGAACAATAGTAAACTCAAATGAAATACAAAAAAGAAAAAAATCAATTAAGTAAAAGTTCCAATATTCGATGTGTAGTATTCATAGAGGATATGATAAACACAAATGAAAAATATGACATTTCGCATAACGCATCTGTTTAGTCCATGGAAGGAATTGTCAGATGTCATAGTTAAGTAACAAAACGGTAAAAGATGTTCACTATTTTGGTGCCATTTTACTATGTTTAATGCCCACAAACCATAATGAAAGTTGTTTCACCAATTACCTCTATACTCAAATGTGTGCACATTCTCAATTTTGTTAATACAGAGTACACTAATTCTCATAGGAAATCGTTCCCAATTTGCCCCATAAGAAAGCATTGCATTATGAAAAATAGCTGTACGTCATTGTCGATTATGAGAGATTCCCAAACATTTAGCTTGGCTGGGGCAAAGACCCAAATGTCCCTGTCTGGGGCTCTGTTGAGAGGGTGAAGCCACCAGTGAGCTTGCTGGGGCGAAACCCCAAATGCGTATTAAGGAATTTCGAGTCGAGTGTACAAACAAATAAAAACAAATTAAAATTAACATATATCTTTTATTAGGTCTTGTCATATATGTCACACATATATTATGTCTTCTTATTTCATGTATAATAATTATCAAGGCATAATAAAACTCTTTGGCTGTTTTTTCTCTTTTCTTTTTTTTTTCAAAGTGCTGTAGAACGCGTCTTAACCTGTCTGGTCGGAACCTACACCCTGGCCAGTTACCTGTTTGACAGGTTAATGCGAGGTTTCCGTCAATGAGAAATCGATTTTCGTTAAAAAGAACCTACAGTTTCACCAGGTTATCATGAATAATCAAGAGAATAAGACGTCATTGCAACTCATTTTATTGTACTTTATGTACATACATAAAAAAACACGAAAAAAATTGATTATAGAGTAATATGAATATGTACGTATTGGTTCATAGAAAAAGAGACTCGGAAACGAGAGACGAATCTAATGGGCGAACTGCACGCCACTACACAAACACATTGCACGTCTAACGTCGTGATACCCCGTTTTACTTTCCAGCAGAGGCTCGTCAAACAATTAATGTTCAAGTCACTGCTTGCTAGCTATTAGAGCTACCAGCTACTTGCTGAAAGAGAGAAAACTACAGTTCTACTGGATGGACCGGTAAATCCGAGGACCGGTTGATCCGAGGGCGGTTAAGAAAGGTTCTACCGTAAAATAAATAATTTTTACTTTTTAAGAAGACCATTCTTTTTTTAAAAAAATATTGTTAATTTATTAATATTTGTAGATTTTCTCGAGTCTCGAGTATTAAACGGTTATTTAATAGAGTTGGTAACGGGTGCTGCATATCTACCTGGTTCACTGCTAGTGGTTTGAAGATTGATGGAATCCAATAACTCTCCAATTGTCCGATGTCAGGGTTTTCAGGAATGTTCATTTACTAAACAAAAATCATCCATAATTTGGTTCCCATTCAATGTCGGCCTCAAATACGCTCACATATGTTCACGCCAGTAATACCGGAAATCGTTTTATTACAATATCCTGGCATACAGAATGTCTTTCTTAGATAACCTTTGTACCAAAGATAAACATATATGACATTACTCATAACATCACATTACTGATCTGCACATTGATTGCTTATCTCTGAAAGTTATGATACCTTAACAAATGAACTACTATTTAATAATTGTTTGTTCGTAATATTTCGATTAAAGTCACTTTTTTACTGTTGCTTTAGAAATTCTGGAGAAGCACGTAAATAAAAATGGATATATTATGACCTTTTTACATATTAATAAACTTTATTGTCATAAAAATAGTTGATAACTGCGGAAGACCACGTGAATGGCTAATAAACTAAATTACTTTCCGGAAAGAAGCAAAGGACCATCCGATCAAGGGTTCAAGGGCAGTGGCGGAATTAATTTGCAAAAGAAATTATTTAATAAATAATGTAGTTGTTCATTTGTGGATGTTATGCGCATTTTTATAAGATCATATGATTACTGTGAGCTAAATATATAATTTAAAAAATGAAATGAGTCATGAATTAAAGTCATGAGTCATGAATTAGATGCAGTCAAAACCAAACAATTTATTGTTATTTATTCCAGAAACAATAAATTAACATATTTTAAGCGAACTTTAAGTTTTTTGAATTTGAAGTCAATTAAGATGTCACCACTTAAGGAATTACGTACTTTCTATTTTATTCACAAAAAAGGAAATACTTAAAATATTTTAATCAAACACTGACCTATTATATATATTTTTTACAGGTATAAACGAAATTTGTACTTTTGACAAGTTTCGTTTTCAGGTTCCTTTTTTACTAGTTTCTTGATTATATATTCAATAACGAAATTATTGATTATATTATCAATAATGAAATTATCGCTGTCGGCGAGCCGTAAAGCCCCACAATAATAATAATAATAATAATAATAATAATAATGAAATTGCTGTAATTGTATACAAAAATTATTGACCATTTGAGTTAATCACAACGTTTATAGTGCCTCATGGTTTTCACGCGATAACCGTGTACCCGGATGAAATAAATGTAGCAATGGTTGACAATGAACCCGGATCCTTATATCTGGTCACAGCTCACTAGTATCAAATAATTAATTTAGGGGACTGAAGACCATTGTGCAGTGGTTTTCGGAATTGATATTGAGAACCATCAAAACGAAACTTTTGAAATATCTTCATAGCATTAAATAATAAATTGCGTCTAACACATCTATGGTATCTATGGATACTGCAGGTGAAGTGTAATAAGAATCAAATGATTGATTGTACTCAGAAGCAAACTCAATCTGTTCAAACAAAAATAAATCTCAAACTTCACAATTCTGCACTGTATTGAAGAAAAAATCCATTCATACACTGTTGTGTATCTCCCACCCCATCGCAAACTCCTGCCCTATCTTCGCTGTGTGTCCCGCAGAAGCCCCAAAGGGACAGGGGCGACCTCTCGCGCTGGAGAGACGAAGCGAAGAAAACAAACACGGCACGCTGCGCGTCTCACCGTCACCGCATACCACAACAAACAACGGCGTGAAACCTTCAGAAGTCTTGTCGCTCTGCTTCAGTGTGCCTCGGGAGGATTTCTGTCACCTGGAATAATGTTTATTTCTACTTTCTCATCGCGTCAAGTTATGTTTAGCGAGTGGGAAGTGTTGATCTCTCATTGAAGCCGTATGAATATCAGATTTGTGTCTATGATTTTAATGTATTGTAATTATAATTTTTCAGTAATTATAACACTAATATTTTTATGTAGTTACTATCTTGGATGGACTCGGCTATATTATTATTGCAGCTCCTTCCCTAGACTGTTCACCATGGATATTTTGATTGAAATTGATGGGATGGTCCCTGGCTTACTTCCTGTAGCTCAATGATCTCCACCTGAACAATCGTAATTTTTGAATTTATTGATTTATTTTGACATTTCATCAAAGTAATTTAAACCGCATCTCAAAATATTGTGTTTTCTCCCAAACATTAAAAATGAGTGAAATTGCATCGCTCGAATGTATTAAAATTTTATAATTATATGTATGATCAATATAAAATATGAATGACTAAAACTGAGAGTTTAATCACTCACGATGACAATGTTACCTCAAATTATCTTACACTTACTTTCACACCTTTCCTTAAAAACCCTAACAACAACAATAAAAAAAATTTACAAACTGGTATAAGCCACCGATTAGCAAATATACACTTCAGCCACTTTAGCTCCCAGCATACGCTGTCGACGTCTCTAACGATTTTGATGCCATTCACAAGGCAGTCTGGATAAAGTCAATGTAGATAGATCACAAAACGAACAATATTTGTTTTATTTCACTTTTAGAGGTAATAGACTTTTACCAGAAAAATCATCACATAAAACGATGGTTTTTCTACTATCACATGAAAGAGTTTGCAAAAGTACAGTGAAAAATTAGTGGGTCAATGCGATTTTGCAGTCAATACTACAAAAGAGTACCTATCAGTGGGAACACTACATTGTAAAATCAGTAAATCGCATAGAAAACGATTATTCCATTCTTCGTATTTAAAGTAAATAATGTAAGAATGTAAACGATACACGTCAACTGCATTGAATATTTTATATATTTTTATTGAACATTAAATATATATTTAAGTTAATGCATAATGTATTCCTTACTTAAAACTTTTTTTCCTTTACAGGTCCTAAAATTTTCTTGAAACATGATTTCTTGGTTGATTTTTTAGAAGTAAATTGATATATTTCATTTCACATAATGAATTTGTAATAATCTTTGAATGTTTCAACGAAATAAACCATATTATTATTATTATTATAACTTGATATAAACGTTCTTCTACAAATAGTAGATTGAACATAGTTGATGGGTCAAAAGTGTTGAGTCAAATTATACGGTCTATCTGCTAACTCGACTAATCATATACCTCAATTAACAAAGTTTTTTCTCGGTTTATTTATTGATTGTAATGACAATGATGCTCAAAGGTTTTTATTGCTGCTAAGGATGTAAAATTTATGGTTAATATATGATCAGTGTGAACAGTTCTGAATAAGTATTGTCGCCATTAGCATGAGGAAGTTTCAAACGATTGCCGTAACAGATAAGCATGTAACACCAAAATTTAAGACACACAGAACTTTGAAACATGTGAGAAGTGAATGAAAGATTCTAGTTCGGAAACAATCGGTAATCTGCATAATAATAATATCTTCTCTTTCATAACACAAATTCATTGTATGATTTATCATGGTTCTGCATTAAAATTATTCAATTCATTTAGCATCCTTCCACCTTGTGGTCACATTTCTTGAAAATTCTCCCAATGTTAGATTTAGTGCTAGTAAAGTTTTAAGTCCCTCCCTTTTGTGTTTACACTTTTTAATCTTCAAAACGCTAATAATAAATAAAACTAAATCGAATGAAAATTCTTGTTCTAATGAGCTTAATAACATTTAAGTCGAAATCGTCAAGTTCAGTAACACGTTTTAATTTTTGTCTCTATTCTGTTTGGTGTTTTGAACCATCAAAAAACAATACCGCCGAGTAGTTTCGTACCCCCGTGACTGATCCTCATTTGAGAACTTATTGAAGCGCCAAGCGCAGTGGTGTGCTTTTGCGAACTTTCTAATCTTATGTATTACGAAACAGTCAATTGTAAGTGTACCGGCGCCTGCTTCAGGATTCCGTTGAATAGCTGTCATAAACTCTACATCAATTTCGAAAACGAACTCTCGATCCATAACTTTAACGAAAAAGCACAGTCTCAGAGAGGAAAATTAAAAACGCAAACTGAAATATGTATTACATACATGTATCGAAGTANAGTTCATTTAATACCCTAAATAAGATTTTCCCGTGCAGCTAATCATGATTGAAATGCGCGTTCCACCAACTACTTTAATCGCGATTTAGGAGAAAATTCTATTTTCTTCAGTACTGCAAACTATGACTCCATTTTGCTTGTTTGCTTGTGGCTCAATTTATAGGTTATGTTTAGTTGCTCGAGGGAGGCCCAGTTACTGTGGGAGCAACAAGATGCGATTTTACCCGACATTTGTCTTCGAGCAACACTACTACAAACCTAGAGAATTCTTGAGAAACATCGATTAATATAATCGACGATTAGATTTGCATGACGAAACGCGTGCATTGTTTTTCATTTATTTTTTCCCCAGTTCCTCGACCATTAGGCCACTTCCTGGGTTACTTTTCTCAGCTTTATTTCTATTCTGTCTCGCTTCCTTTTTATTATTTGTTATTTATATTCTTTTGTTGCTTGCGTATAATTTTCTCAATTTTGTTTCTTTTGCAGTCTCATTTTCTTTGTTAATTTATTGTCCATCAAATTCTGTATTAATTCTTTTTCTTTTCACAACGTAATCGTGATCAAATTTACCAAATCGCGTTTAAGGAAATCGTTATTATTCTACATTTTGTGAAACTGAGCCTAGTAAGATACGCCGTGCTGTGGGTTACTCATTTTACGTATTTAAAAAATCTAGCTTTCTTTATCTGCAGAGTTGTTGATATTAAAATAGAACGACATGTTTTGGTCAGTATTACTTGAAACCCGAGAAAATAAGTAAACAAAGATGTAACAATTATTAAATAAAATAATTATACAAACTAATTATAATACCTCTCTCAAACAGTGCAACCGAGAACGCATTTCCATGACGTTCCACTTCACAGAAAAATTTATTTCTGAAAGAAAAACTCAACAGAAACATTTCCTTATAGTATCAAAATTTATATTTTAATATTTATATTTCAATATTTGGATTCTACTATTATTTAATACTTTTGACAGACATAATTTATATTTGTAAGGGGTTTAGTTTTGCTCGTAAGTTACTGAATGCATGAGAGTATTGTTATAGTGTTAGAATGTATTTCTTCAATTTCATACTTCCAGATTTACTTTGGGAATTTGAAATAAACTATAATTTTGTTTTAGAAAGTATGTATAGTACATGTCAGATGAATTAATTTATTCATGTAATAAAAGTGCACTCACAATAATATCGTACCGCAACCTATGTTTTGTGAACTTAACCTCTGTAAACTGTAGTTTGTATTTTATTTATCTTGAAATAAACATTCATTCAATTCTGAAATTCATTACGATAATAGAAAACAACCTTGCTTTTCCTAAATAGAAAGATGCGGATACAATGTAGGATCTTCTTTTTTACTATATTGAGCTTCGTACTTGTTTTCTAGTGGTCATAATTTTCTGTCTTACTTCGGGAAAGGCGAAGAATATTGAGTTAAGTCAGGAAATAATGATATTCTGTTCATTTCCAGGTGGTTAGGGTTAATAAAATACGTTTTATTCTTTTATTCTACGATGTTTAACTATTTCTGAAACGATGACGTGCCAGAATTGCTTCCGGAGAAGAGAACTTCGAACAGCATTCACTGTTCAAGGGACACCACGTGGAGGCTCCTCTGAGCCCTGGTCGTATACCACGACCACCCGTTTTCAGACGGCCTCCTAAAGACGGGAATAACAAGGGCGACGTGCTAATGAGGCGAGTGATGATGTGTGAATGTTGTGGTGATCGAATTAGGGAATGAATTTATGTACAGAATTTAATGGGAAGATTGCATGTACACCTTGAGTTGAAGTGTAGAGTTCGAAGGATCAAGTGTGATGGAAGTCGATGAGGCGGTGCGGTGAATGAGGTGGAGCGCCGGTATGATGACGTGAGTCTCCGTATGCCATGTGGTTCAGCCATGATATGGATCGAACGGCTGGAGTGATGTTGAGATGATGAGATTCGTTGAAGTTGAAGGGCTGGCTCCACGTTTTACGAACGGATTACGATCAAAGTATCAGATGGGTTTCAGGTGAGTGCGGTGAGAATTCTTGACCGTAACATGAAGAGGAAAACGAGACATGGTGTCTCGTCGAGGACGATTCGGAGACGTTTTGGCGTGGCGCCAGATGAGAAGTGATGAGATGTTGAATGGTTGAGGGAGTTATGGCAAGTGAGGACGGTCCACATGTCGGAGGCGTGCTTGCAGCGACGCGCTGCTCATGTGATCGATAGATAGCGTGACGTCACAGGTCGACCGTGTATAAATCGTCCATCTTGATTGATGGATTGGATAGAACGTCTTGTAAAGTTATTTTAAATTGTTCTGGCGAGGAAACATAGAATACAGTCTCGTGGATTCCAGAATGATTTAAAAGACTCGTTTATTAATTAAGTCATACTATGTCCGACCATTTCATTCACCATTTTCGTAAACTCAAAGGCGTGAATTTTGAATGAACCTATGAGGTTTGAAGAAATAGTTCATAGAAACTCAACAATCGAGAGATGCCACTCAATTGGCACAAAGAGCATAGATTGTTCACTTGCTTTATGTTGCGATATCTAACCAAGTTGCAACAAATAGAATAAAAGGCAGAGTAAACCTGCCCCGAACTCGCTTCGTCCACCGCTACAAATTCTACTTGAATCGGAAAGGGTTGAACCAGCGTCACCTAAAGTAGAAGAAAGTATTCTAAGTCACGGGTTGACCATGTTCCTGAAATCATAATCGTTCACTAGGAAACCATACAATGAAGCTCCCGCCAAGTACTCTTATAACAGAGGGGTTCTCCCGTTTTATCTGCCTTTCATTTCACCACAATATCATATTATCTCATGTCATTCAATTCAATCATCCAAATTTGCATCTTTTAATTCACCCGAGTTGTCACTGTGTCTATAAAACCACTGATGGAGTGCGCAAGGATAACTCCCAAGTCCTCATCGAAATTGCCGAACGATTAAAAGTGAAAAACAGAAACAGCAAATTATACTATACTTTAAAAAATATACATAAACTAAAGTTTACTAACTAGATAAGATACCTATGATGTAATTAGATGATGAATGAATATAAAAATATACGCAAAAACATAATATAATATAAAGCTTTACGGCATGGTCATTAGAGCCCTTCCTCCGGAATTGATGATATACCAGATACGGTCATTAAAAAAATAGCAATATACAAAATCAAACCACTCGCTCACTTGTATAACAATTCCTTAACCCAAGGTATCTTCCCACAAATTTTTAAAACTGCTATCATAAAACCTCTTCACACAAAAGGAGACAAACATAATGTAACAAACTATAGGCCAATATCACTTTTCACAGGTTTTTCTAAAATACTAGAAAAACCATTTAATAACAGATTAAAAAGCTTCTTAACATGTAACAAAATTATTACAGACTCCCAACATGGATTTAGAGAAAAAAGATCTACTGAAACTGCTCTATTTGCTTTTCTCAATGAAATTTTGATTGCACTAGAGCAGAAAGAAATTCCTGTTGCATTATTCTTAGATCTCACAAAAGCTTTTGATATAATTAATCATGAAATTCTCCTCAATAAACTAGAAAATTGTGGAATTCGTGGAATAGGATACAACTGGCTAAAGTCATATTTATCTGAAAGACAGCTAATAGTACAAGTATCCTACCAACATGAAAATCAAATAAAACATCACCGGTCCCAGCTCATGCATGTCACTCACGGAATTCCTCAGGGCTCCACCCTGGGACCCATACTATTTCTTCTGTATATTAATGACATCCCATCAATCATCAAAAACCATAAAATTGTACTTTTTGCTGAGTACACAAACATCTTGTTCCGTGCCAAAACTTCTGAAAACTTACTTAACACTACCAAATCCACTACCCTAATCCAATGGTTCCAACAAAATAAACTCATAATAAACACTGACAAAACTCGCATACTTTCTTTCCATAATCCTCATTCATCTAAACAGCACACACCTAACATCGAATTTAATGGTAACCACCTCATCTTGAAACAAACAACACAGTTTCTGGGACTTACTATACAAGATATCATGAAATGGAACTGTCACCTAGAAACACTGAATATGAAACTCAGCACAATAAACTATTGCACAACAGACACCCTTCGAACAGTATACTATACAATTGTCCATTCCATTCTAAAATATGGTATAATATTTTTGGGGCAAAAAAAACAACAAACTTTTAGTTTACAGAAGAGAATAATACGAACAATTACCAACACTAATAAACTTTCTTCCTGTAAACCATTATTTGAAAAGTTGAAAATTCTTCCATTGACATGCATGTACATTTTTGAAACTTTGAACTTTGTACTCTACTGATAACATAAAAGGGCCCATTTATTTTTCTAAGTCCCACGCTCTGGCCAGTTTTCGATCTGTTAGGTTTGCAACGCCTCCCTCCTCTTGCTTTCCCTTCGTGAGGCGAAGTTTCGTTCGACCAATCGTAGGTCTATTTGAAACGGCGCCTATATTTGGAAGACTAATAGTACCGCTGGTAAATCGTAACGAGATAAAATGTTTCATTACACCGCTATTAAAGAAATATTTTGTATTTTTTTATTATACACATTTTGGACTTCTATAACAAAAATATTCTGTATATTCTTGACTTCAATAAACTTTACCATTCTCTATATTTAAACGACATCTCGAGATTCGTTGTCTCGCAAGGTCTTCATAGGCAATGTAAAAGATATTAGAGTTTCTGTAAAAAACGTTTGCGTAATACTGTGATAAAATATAGTTTTTAACAGAATTTGAATATAATTGCAAGATATCGTATGGAATTGGTATAATTCGAATCACAAATTACTTATAAATATTCCTATAATTTCTTATATTTATACAGTGAAGTAAAGAAATCAAATCTCATTGCCTACAAATGATGTGTATTGTCGAAAGTAATTTCACATAATTTGCGATTCTCTTTTTCATAAAAGTTTTTCATATATGTGAAAAGGAATTAAATAAATATAGAAAACGTTTGTCTTAAATATGAACTAATAACAAAAGTTTAATTCTCGAGTTATAAATAATATAAAACTACTTAAG
>NNCF01129760.1:90830-101761 GCA_002313205.1 Laupala kohalensis | reverse complement strand
AAGACATGCAGTATCAAGAACAAAAACAATATTTTAAATTTTGAAATGACTTAAATTATTATGTTAGTAATACAGAACTAAAGGAACTAGTTTCAATGTGTTCCATTAAAGTATCTATTTCCCTTATCACTATTCTCGGCGCATATCACGCAGAATCCAAATTGATTACCCAGCCGACAGAGCGCAGAACCGTCACAACGCGTTACATTTACAATTCTCTTCGGGTCTCTGCGATGGGTTGCTGACGTCTTCAAGGTTTGCTCTTCTATTCGTCCCACCGTCGTCGCCTTTACTACCATTCTCCAACATCCACACTTCAGTTCTTCTCGTATTAACATAAATCTGCATAGCCATCGCTCCATCTTCGCCATTAAGGACATTAGAGCGAGAACAAGAACGGATCTGAGACCGGAGCACACAACAGTGGTTTTGAGGTTGAGTTCTTCCACGGTGATGCTACTAATCCTAAGACGAGGTACTACGCTAAGAGGAAAGAAATAGATATTAAATTTTTTCGAGATGTTGTATTCTCTACCGTGAATCATGAAGATCAGAACACATATTGACAATTGAAAATAAATTTTCAATTCATGAAATTACCCCAAATTAAAACATTTTTCAATTTCCAAAGTTAACTCGAAAACATCAACTAAAGCATGAATTAATAATAACAGTCTTAAATAATGTAGTCGTATTCCAAATGCTAATAATACACAAAAAATAATTATCAATTAAGAAAACTACGCGCAAGTAAGTACATAACACAATTACGTTATTGCCAAGGTCATGTAGTAAAATGAGTATTTAGTCACTGTTAACCCGAACAACAATTCAAAGAGTTAAAGAGAATTGTATTGGTCGAGGTACGTATACTTCACCTTACGTACGTGTTGTTTCACACTAATATAATAATGGAGATTTTAATAAAATCATTTTAATATATTTATTGCTATATTGGAGAAAATTTTTACATTATTTAATATAATTACCTTATACAAATATTAGGCGACTAAGAATTTTAGAGAACTTTTTGTGGAAGTATGTTTTTAATGATATTTCAAAATATTAAAGTTTATTAATAATAGATTGATGTATAAAAGAGGAAAGTTGTATCTTTGAAATGGATTTTAGCTTACAAGTGGCGAAAAATTCATGTAAATTTTATTTTTAAGGCCATGCAGCACAACTTTCTTAAACTAATATTGGATCAGTCAGACGGAAAAGATTTTTTATCTTTGAAAGCCATAACATCATTCAACGGAAACTCAGCAGATATATGTCCACATATTTATTTTTCTGTTATTCCTGTCATATACGTTTACGTGTTATTTCAGTAGTGAGTATTTAAGTCCACTTTCAAAAACTTACCAAAAGAAAAAATTTATTTCGGAAATAAACTTTTTAAGATAGCGCTGTTTCCATAACTTTTTGTCGCAAAAATAAACATTGTTTATTTAAAACATAATACAACTACTGCCCGCAGAAAGGTTATCTATGTAGCAATAAAGTGATATTTTTATGTGGCAAAAATAATATTAATTTAGTTTCATATATCATCTCAAATATGTCAGATAACTTTTGAAGGACATTTTTACATTTTAGTATTTGATGATGCATAAATTTCGCATCATTTTAATCAATATTTACTTTCTCATATATTTTCTCTGTTTAGAAAAAACGTTCTTCAACATTAATAATGAAGCGAACTTTCTTACGTTCGTTATATTTATCTGTCTATTTATAGTGCAGTGCCCAAATATGACTTTACAAGGCTTCTATTGTATTCATGAAATATGTAGAAAAGATGAACGACGAATAAAGATCATTACAGTATTAGACCAATACATGGTAAATTATGGTAGGGTTATATCTATATTTTCTGAGAAGTGCAGCAACTCAATACTGTTTTGCAATATTATATTAAGTCTCCGAATATGTAGATAATCTAATGCTTCTGTTTCATATATTTAACATGAATTCACTTCAATATTTGGTGGAAGAAACAAGTGTAGAATACGCAATCCTCATGTAGCCTTATAATAAAACAGTTAACTACTTACACTATGGTACTATTTAAGATTGTTTAATACCCGCATGTAATTTTTTTTTATCAATATAGATATGTGTACAATCACAAGTGCATTCATACTTTTCTGTTCCATGTTTAAAATAAGAAAACAGCAGCATAATTTTACTGGGGCTGAACCCCAAAGAGGAGTCTAGTGTTCAAACCTACTTTGAGCAAAGCATCAATTACATTAAAATCTAAGTAAAAGTTAAAATTAAATTGATTTAAATTAAAAGTAAAATAAAAGTATATTTTGATCAAATAATATATGTATAAAAAATATAGTCCACATAATGTATGTACGTATTAGGGTGGTCGTTATACATCGAAAATTAAAAAAAAAAACTTTTGTGCTTCCTCACAAATTATTGAAAACGCTGAAACGAACTATGCAAAATTTTAGCAGATTTGTATCGTGCCACCAATGTATTGAAATTTGAACACCATATAGTGTAGAAAGTCGTACTTTCTCATACATTTTATCACATTATTTCCAAAGTTTTAACCTGAAAATGGTATTGTACAATGCTTTAAGATGATATGTACGTTTAGCACAAAACATTGAAACACAAGATTGTGACGTTCAAATTGTTGAATAAGTGCAATCCTATTATATAGCAAATAAATTTTAACCCCGTGTGTGGTATTCAAAGTGCTTGATATTTTTTTATATTCTGAATTGATCTAAGAGCCGCAACTCATAAAACTTATAACGGTCATTCCAGTACGTACACTAATACACTTCACAATTCCTTCAGAAACCATCATGATACCGAACACCGTATATTTTGTAAAACGGGTAACAATGAATTACATCGTTTAAATTATATGATGGAAGAGATATAATTATTTTAAAGTAACTATTACGTTATACCATTATTTTATATAATACACCGTTATTTTGAAGTATCCATCCCGCACAGAATAAAAATCAGTTTAAATATTTAGAAGGAATTTGTTTAAAAAAAGATGGATATTTACAGTCGTTGGAATTATCTTATAGAATAACTCAAAGACTCACCAGGTCACATGAGTCACATGTTTTCTTCCTATCGATCCAATACAGAAATATCTCCGAGACCCTTTTAATGTAGCGACATAACGAGATTGTTTCTTCAAAGCAACGCCTTCGGTTTGTGAAAAGGTTCTGCTTTTCAAATAGACAGACATTCTCTTTCCATGGAGACGAAAATACACTGTTTGTTGGTGCATTACATAATCAATTTTCAGGGAGTCTATTCTGGTATATTTCTTTCTTCTTCCTCTCCATATATATTCATTTGAATATTTTATAGTCAATTGCCACCAGGTGATTGAGGACTCCAAATGATATGCGAAATTTGCTGCATTTGATAGAGATGTACCTAGGGGGGAAATGGTCGACAACCTCCCCCCAAATTAAAAGATTGTTCATTTAGCTTTTATTACAATATATTTGTATATACACACAATCATATATTACATATAAATATGTATGTACGTACATACATATATAAATATGTATGTATGTACATGTACATACATGTATCTATAACATATTTACACACTCATCCATGTACATGTAAAATATAAGTGTATGTGTTATTTCCCGCCTCCCCCCCCTCCAAGCAAAGAAAAAAGGTACTGTCTGTACATCGGGAAGTCTGATACCTATCTCCTTCCCTTCTTTGTTGAGAAAAAGATAATTGTAAACACCACTTAAGATATAAATAATAGGTTTTTGGTTGGTTATTTAAGAATAACTTGTATATTTACTCCTAATATATTACATATTTCTCTCTTTTTTTTAGGAATCTGATAATGGTCCTCAGAACTACTATCATATAATTCTTTACACAGGTAAGTGAGGTATCCACTACAATATTTTTTACTATTCAGTTACAATTGTGAGAAGAGTAAACATTAAAAATTTCATTTCAGCTACCTAAATAATATTAACTAATATTATAATGTGAAAGAGTGATTGTTAATTTTTGCTGCTAACTTACCGGACCAGTCGTAATGAGCTTAACGTGGATACACAGAGCGAGAGAGCTGAAAATCAGGATAATGACTTTGAATATGAAATCATATCGCATCCCACATATTGAATGCTCGAAGATGGGATCCCATTTGATATGGGCATCAAATGATATTAAGTAGTAATTAAAATACAAAAAACAATTACAGGAAAACTTAAAACCTTAATATGAACTTTTATTCTAAGTCCGAAAGGTTCACACTCAAAACAAGAGTTTTACGTTTAGAGAAACAAATCATTGTAGTGTCTACCTTTATGTCCATCCTCATGCATGTCTCTTACTTCTCTGTAGAAAAAGGTGACACGAAAAAACCTGTAATGTAGAGAACTGAATTAAAACAGGTAAAGTAAATACTTGAGCACAATGCAAAATCCAACAACTCTATTCAAATTATTAATAGTCGTGAAAATTTATTGTTATCGAGTGGTTAAACTTCATTCAACGTGTTTCTATATAATTCTAGTTTTGTAAATTGGACTCCAAAAAAGGTGAGAATTACTTTTTCAGCAATTAACGAATAGCTATCTATCAACGAAAATAATTCTTTTTTTAGATATTTTTAACAAAACAATTCAAATAAATGCAGGTTAAGTGTTTATGGGACCAAGTTGTAACATTATTACATAAATAAAGTTGCTTTCTACGCCACCTCGCAATACATAATACGGTACCTTGATACATGAGCAGATCGTATAACGGTAAGGTCTCTTTCTGCCACTATTCGTACATTGATAGTAGCAACTCTAAACAAAAGTAAGAAATTCTTGGCTGGAAGTGCCATCGTCAAAAGAGCTACGGAACATCTTTCGTTCGGAAAGTGCTGTAATTAAGCTGGATTCTGAATTTCTCAGGTTTCCGGAGTAATTTGGGTCCATTATTATGCAGATGCTGTCTGAGACAGTCTCGTCTCCTTTGGCTTCTTACGACCAGAAGTGACAAGACATTCCCGTTTCCCTCACTAGAGCGCACTGCAATCGCGGAGACAAAAAAGGCTCACGGAGAATAGTGTCCATGGATCTTGCATTTAACTTCCTTGACTAAATTATTGAAAGTGCAAAAGCTCTGCTTATCGACGAACACCAAGAAACATTAATTACCAGCTATGGGCGCATCAACTCGACCATCACCATCAATATTGTGAAATTAACGTAGTACTATCGACATTGCAATTGTTTCTGAATGTTCTGAATTACTATAAGAAGGAAGAATACTGCTACGTACCAACTCGACAAATAATATTTGCACCTTGCGGAGATCATATTTGAATAAACCAATCTTCATATAGTACTAGATCCAATAGATACGGTCTCAGGAGCGACGAAATTTAAATAATTTCCCACGTAATTTCTCTGGAATTTATATAAAGTAGTATCACGCGTTTCATAAATTTAATATAGAAAAGGAAATTTAATATATAAAATTATTAATACGATATAATTCAAGAAATATTTTTACTGTTTCTTTTTCCCAGCCAATATAAATGTTCCAGATCATATTAAAGAAATTAAAGAATACGAAAAGCCAAAATATAGGTTAAAAATCAGAATATCAACAAATCTTAAGCACGCACGATCTACTCAGTGAAACACGGCAAATCAAGTGTGAACGGTTCACGCAAATATTTGCCTTATTTAAGTCCTTTGATGTGCGACTAAGAACCGACAAGAGGACGGATACGGGTCTTTTTTGCTCACGTATTTTACGGTAGTTGACGTATTCGCCTCGGTAGAGCAAATACATCGAATACTGCCAAATAGCTCATCTCTACTTGGCCGCGTCGGCAAATACATAAATACGCAACGCCCAGTGAAGTGTCGGCATTAAATGACATACATTGTGTGCCGGTCTCAGTCGTCCGGACAACCTGTAAGAAATTTCGGAGGCATCCTCTCTTCTCCCTCGCTCCCTCACAACACTTTAAAAATTAATTCATTTGTTTCGATTTTTTATTACTTAAATTTTTGCTCGTGCAAAGAAATAAAACAACATGCACTACTAGAATAACATCATGCCAATAAAAACACACACAAGTATGACGCAATCGTCGTTGTTTATTCGTTTTAAAAGTAACAAATGACATTTCATTAACAATTTGGGGAATTTTATTTTAAAGAAGAACAATTCGAGATTGAATATTATTTTTGAACCTTAAACGATGAATTGGTATGCCCGCAATTTCTTTTATTCTAATATTCATGTGTTAAGAAAATCTAAAAACATATCCCTCTTTCCCAACTTATTCGCTATCACTTTTCTTTTCGAACAATTTTACTCCTCATCTCACTATTATTGTTTTGGGAAAGCTCATGAGCAGTAGCGTGAATTGGGAATCCAAAGTGTGTGTGGGGGGTAAAAAAAGATTGTCATTTTCTGCATATTTCCATTAGGTCAGTTTTAAATAACGAAATAAATCAAATGAAAGACNTTTCTGCATATTTCCATTAGGTCAGTTTTAAATAACGAAATAAATCAAATGAAAGACAATTGGTGATTACCATATGAAGGATGGCGTATTTTTTCCCAGTGTTAGACGGTTAAAATAAAATTTGTATCTTTTCGCAAAAAAGTGGCGGGGGGACTGACCAAAGGCCCCCTAATGGTCGCCACCGCTCATGAGTATTGGACAAGCTTTGACTCATTTATTACGGCTTTCATGTTATTTAGAAACTCCTTTGAGCCAAATAAATGCTTTTACCACGTTAATGGGATCGCTGTATTTTTGTCAGAACATCCTCCAAATCAGTTCACAGTAGTGGTATTACACATGTTGTTATAACTTTCACTTTTCATAAACTGTTTTACGTTCAGTTCATAATATATTTTATGGACTTTATTTTGCCATACTATAACATTTCGCTCATACAGGTGGTCAGAAAATAACAACTTTATTTTATTGTCACGACATTATCATTTAAAAGGGAAATGTTTTGGCAAGTCACTCTATTTCTTCGGTTTCTCGCGAAATCTCTCTGTAATTACTATGTTCGCTGGGCAATATTTCAGAGTACAGTTCAAGGCCGAGGGGCATCTTTTGTCAGAACAATTACACTCGTTTCTACATTTAAGACTAACTGGGGTTTCCACGCACTACTTTTCCGTGACGTCCATATGTGCAGGGCACGTTCTTCAAGCACAGTAATACCCCGGGGGGCATATTTTGTCGTAGCAATCGCATTAGTGTCTGCATTCTGCATCACCATGTTCTTTCTCGCAATCTTTCTCTGAAATATCTCCGTTTGCACAACACACACTGAGGATAAACGAGGATCCTGGAGGGCACCTTCTATTAACCCTATTGCATTAATCTCTCATCTCTTTTATATTTAAACTAGTACTTTTGCGTGGCTATTTACGTGCATTTACTAACTTAAGTGATATTATTCTGAAACCGAATGTACCATCCAGTTCAGTAATAAAATTATCTTAAGGAAAGTTGTTGACCACCGGAATATTTGTATATATATTACAAATTATCAAACACTGAATCTCACATTTTTTAGAAAATGTCTTATTTATTTTTACAGAAACTTAGAATTGCAAATATTGATCTTTCAAGTGTCGTATATAATACTAAAGTACTTTATATTTTAATTAAAGACCACTTTTGTTTATAATTCAATTGTTAGCCACTTCTTAATAGACGCGTGTTCTAATAACACAAATGAGATATTTCACCAACCATTTATTTACGAAGAAAGTGAAAATTTTATCGCTCACTTGATCGATATCATCGGACTCTGTGAGCACAGTCAAAATTTAGCAAACTTGGTGTACATAAAATAAATAATACATCATCAAAATGTGTACATATTTTACAAACTATTCTACCTACCTACTGCGAGATCAACAAATAATATGATACTATTCAATATATGATTATTGAAACATGAAAGATATATTCATTCGAAGCGACATAAATCGTCGAAAAGGTAATAGTCACGTTTATACACTCATAATATTAAATTTGAAATTTTAATTACTCGTAGAATACTCTGAATGTTTGAGTAATGATAATAGATGAACAATATTCGTTTTGGTATTGCGTCGTAAATGATTCTACAAGGGAAATTAAACGACTATTTAATACAGAGATATAAAAGATGCTACAAAGTTCGTATTAAGTTCATGCTTAAAGGAATCCATTAGGTCATAAAACATTTTTTTTATTTCATTAATTTAAATATTTTATTGTTTATAGTTCACTAAAGTTTTCGTGATAATTATTTATGTTCAGCAAACACATAGAAATACTTCTATCTTCCTAAATGAAATCAGTATTTCTACTTAAATTAGTATTTCTTATAAATATATTATCGAAATTTTATAAATGTTTACGGATTCATTTAGTTTCTTTTAGTAACGCTACAGTTTTGTAAACTAANAGAATTGCAAATATCGATCTTTCAAGTGTCGTATATAATACTAAAGTACTTTATATTTTAATTAAAGACCACTTTTGTTTATAATTCAATTGTTAGCCACTTCTTAATAGACGCGTGTTCTAATAACACAAATGAGATATTTCACCAACCATTTATTTACGAAGAAAGTGAAAATTTTATCGCTCACTTGATCGATATCATCGGACTCTGTGAGCACAGTCAAAATTTAGCAAACTTGGTGTTCATAAAATAAATAATACATCATCAAAATATGTTCATATTTTACAAACTATTCTACATACCTACTGCGAGATCAACAAATAATATGATACTATTCAATATATGATTATTAAAACATTAAAGATATATTCATTCGAAGCGACATAAATCGTCGAAAAGGTAATAGTCACGTTTATACACTCATAATATTAAATTTGAAATTTTAATTACTCGTAGAATACTCTGAATGTTTGAGTAATGATAATAGATGAACAATATTCGTTTTGGTATTGCGTCGTAAATGAATCTACAAGGGAAATTAAACGACTATTTAATACAGAGATATAAAAGATGCTACAAAGTTCGTATTAAGTTCATGCTTAAAGGAATCCATTAGGTCATCAAACATTTATTTTTATTTCGCTAATTTAAATATTTTATTGTTTATAGTTCACTAACGTTTTCGTGATAATTATTTATGTTCAGCAAACACATAGAAATACTTCTATCTTTCTAAATGAAATCAGTATTTCTACTTAAATTAGTATTTCTTATAAATATATTATCAAAATTTTATAAATGTTTACGGATTCATTTAGTTTCTTTTAGTAACGCTAGAGTTTTGTAAACTATTGTAATGCAACCTAATATAATACTTAGTACTTTATCATCTAGTTCTCTTTCTAATTACACATTATACTTTCTATTAAGGTACTTTTTCAAAGTTGTATTTCCTTAATTTATTTGCGAAAGTTTCCTAATGTTTGTGTCCCATTTACAGCTCTTACTTTCTGGTGCAAATCGCACTTTTAAATGTTCTTTGTACATATATATTCCTCAATTTTTTAACGACTGAAGTATTATCATTGGCAGCATTTACACGCATGTTAGACTTCCAATTCACGTTCCCTTGATGATTCATATTAAATTCTGTGTAGATTTATCATCGAACAGAGAAAAATGCAGGTTTCTTTACTTTAGAGATGGTGGAGTTTGGACATATACGAGGTTGATGAACATGATAAGAAAGGTCAAATACGCACCGAATCTATGACAAATTGGAATTCGATCAATCACTGGTTTTGTATGAACATTAATTTTCAAACAGAACATTTACTAAAAATTACAAAATTCATGTTAGCCTTTCAGTGGGTGTCAGATTAAATTAAACGTAAGTAAATGTGAACACTCCTTATATATTTCATCTGAAGCGTAACTAGTTGCTTGCGTTGTTCCTAGAGCGCAGCTTTATCGGAGGTCGATCTTTCCAACGTTCGAACGAACGGAATTCAGTCACCCGGGGAGTGATGGTGACACAAATTACGAAGATGCCCCCTACGATGACGTCAAACACTCAACCATTTTGTTCACTGATCCTCTTGATTCATGACTCATCAATAAACTTGAACAGAGATATAAAATCACACTAATCCATACTAATATATAAATTCGTAATGCGAAAGGATATCTGCCTGTTTGTTTCTTAATCAAGACTTAACCACAAAACCGATCGTGATGAAATTTAGCAAGGAGATAGTGAAGATGCCCAGGATGAACATAGTCGAACTTTTATTTTTTAAGTGAATGAAAAGAAAGATAAAAAATGAAGTTGAAGATAAGTATCGATGAAATCGGGGGGTGGGGACTCAGCCCTATTCACTTACGCTGCCTAAACGGGTAGAGATAGATGACAACAATGAGTGACAATATTATACGCCTCGAAGAGTTCTACAAAAACGTCCGCGACAGCATATGTATATCTACCAAGGTTAATTTTAGTTATCGAAAAAAAATGTTATCAAAATTGGAGTGTCGAAATAGTTCAATTTAGGTGAGAAATTTAATATGAAAAAAATCAATCTTCATCAAATTTAAGGGGTTTATTGTTTTATACATTTAACAAAGATAAAAAATGTTTAAATCTTTATATCGTCAACTTATATCCACACTAATATATTAATGCGTAATGCGAAAGCGTGCCTGTCTGTTTGTTACTTAATCACGACTAAACAACACAATCCATCGTGATGAAATTCAGTCAGGAAATAGTAAAGATGTCCAGGATGAACATAAACTAACCTTTATCTTTTTAATGTATGAAAAGAGACATAAAAGATGAAGTTGAAAATAAATGTCGATGAAATCGGGGGGTGGGGACTCAGCCCTATTCACTTACGCTGCCTAAACGGGTAGAGATAGATGACAACTATGAGTGACAATATTATACGCCTCGAAGAGTTC
>NNCF01129760.1:67425-80840 GCA_002313205.1 Laupala kohalensis | reverse complement strand
TTCGTGTTCCAAACAACGAAGGAAAATATCTGGTTTCCTAAAAGTGTCGTAACGGACTGGTTTGCAGAAAGTTTCATTGTAGCGTTGTTTGGTAGGTAGATGATCGGAGTAAAAGAAATAATGGTTTAGTTCGATGAACTGGTAAACGTGTACAATATCGATGATATGGATATCGGATTGAGTGTTGTTAAAATGTTAGATGGTGTAGGGGCTGCACAATGGGTGGTAGTAGTATGGTTCGGTAAAAGCGTAGGAAATGTCATGTAAGCTGAAACGATGGTAGTTGTCTGTATTGCTACAAGTCTTGTAGAGATCTGGTTCCCTCTAATTGACTGATAATCCTTTTTTTTTCTCGCAATAACTCTCACAATCGATATATATCCAGGGCAAGATCGCTGAGTGCAGTAATAAATTTTTGGACACTACTAGTCTATCCAATTGCATTCGTCCTTACATGTCTTCACTGAAGCAATTGAAGAAGTATGTTTTTCTGAAATGGTGGTAATTTTCTGAAATGGTGAATTAACAGTTTTGGTCTGGTCTGAAGAAATAATGTTAGTGTTTACTTTCGAGGAATTCGATGTCGGAGTAGGAGATGGTAAAATTGAGGTAAGAGTGGAAGCTCCTACATTGATTTTTGGAGTAGTGATTGTTGAAATTGTGGTAGTGCCTTGATTTGTTTGAAGTGTGGTAACGATATCCTTGGCGAAATGTGTGCTGGAAGTCTCGTTCGATGAAGTGGCGTGCGGAGTTGGTGTGGTTGAAATGGGGGTAGGGGTATGGTTGGATAATGTGGAGTTACTTGTATCGCTCGGCAAAATTGTGTTCGGAGTAGTTATTAAAATTGTGGTCTGAGTAAGGGTCGTAAAAATGTTTGATGGTGTAGGGGCTGTAGAATGGGTGGTACTTGTGTGGTTCGATAAAAGCGTAGGATTAGTTATGTAAGCTTTACCGATGGTAGTGTTCCAGTTTTCTGAATGTATTGTAGAGGTCTGGTTTGCTGTATTTCTCAATGTGCTGTGCTTGGATGATATTGTTTTCGGAGTAGGGGCTGTTGACATAGTCTGAATCGAAGAAATAATGGCAATGTTTTCTTTCGAGGAATTGGAAGTCGGAATAGGAGATCGTAAAATGGAGGTAAGGGTGGAAGCTCCTACATTGATTTTTGGAGTAGTGATTGTTGAAATTGTGGTAGTGCCCTGATTTGATGGAATTGTGATAACAATCTCCTTGGCGAAATGTGTGGTACTANAAAATTGTGTTCGGAGTAGTTATTAAAATTGTGGTCTGAGTAAGGGTCGTAAAAATGTTTGATGGTGTAGGGGCTGTAGAATGGGTGGTACTTGTGTGGTTCGATAAAAGCGTAGGATTAGTTATGTAAGCTTTACCGATGGTAGTGTTCCAGTTTTCTGAATGTATTGTAGAGGTCTGGTTTGCTGTATTTCTCAATGTGCTGTGCTTGGATGATATTGTTTTCGGAGTAGAGGCTGTTGACATAGTCTGAATCGAAGAAATAATGGTAATGTTTTCTTTCGAGGAATTGGAAGTCGGAATATGAGATGGTAAAATGGAGGTAAGGGTGGAAGCTCCTACATTGGTTTTTGGAGTAGTGATTGTTGAAATTGTGGTAGTGCCCTGATTTGTTGGAATTGTGGTAACAATCTCCTTGGCGAAATGTGTGGTACCAGTCTCGTTCGATGAAGCGCCGTGCGGAGTTAGTGTGGTTGAAATGGGGGTTGGGTATGGTTGGATAATGTGGAGTTACTTGTATCGCTCGGAAATATTGTGTTCGGAGTAGTGGTTAAAATTGTGGTCTGAGTAAGGGTTGTTAAAATGTTAGATGGAGTAGGGGTTGCAGAATGGGGGGTAGTAGTATGGTTCGGTAAAAGTGTAGGAGTTGTCATGTAAGCTGAAACGATGGTAGTTGATTGATTTGCGGCAAATCTTGTAGAGGTCTGGTTCTCTGTAATTGACAGATAATCTGATTTTATCTCGCAATATCTCTCAATAATCGATATATATCCAGGGCAAGATCGCTGAGTGCAGTAGTAATTTTTTAGACACTTTTTGTTTATCCAATTGCATTCGTCCTTACATGTCTTTACTGAAGCATATGTAGTGGTATGTTGCTCTGTAATGGTGGTATATTTCTGGAATGGTGAATTAACAGTATTGGTCTGGTTTGGGGATATTGTGTTCGTGGTAGTGTTTGGTGGTTTTATCACGAAACCCACCGTCGTTAATTCCTGATTTTCACAATATTTTTCTGTAATATAAATGTTTGACTTGCATATTCTCTGCTTACACTGAAAACCAATGGGACATAGTTTGTTATACCAATTGCATTCGTTTAAGCATCCCGTATAATCTTGTGTTTTATTGCTTCTTTGGGTTCTCGAATTACATTCATCTTTATATGTCTTTTGTGTTGTACGCTTTAAATGGCTTTTCGAAAACAAGACCATCAGAGTTATTATTAATCCAACATACATCCTGGTTTTTATTTCGTACCTAGAATAGAGAAGAATGGAAGAAAATATAAAATATTGTTTACACTCTCTTGGTAGATTTTATATTAGAATTACTTTTACACACGCGCTGTTCAATATAGCTTTCATAGTTTTAATTCGAAAGAGGTTAAAGGTAAACAATTATTACCTATCTCGTCTGTGATTGGTACATCTCACCGATGCACAACATTATAATATCTTACGCAGTTGACATAGTTTACATCTGAGAATATCGAGCAATTATTATCTTATGTTTTCAATTAATATTTAACACGTATTATTTACTTAGTTTTTCTCTAACTGTTTACGAGCAAATCACAAAGGAAGGAACAACTAGATGGATGACGGTTGTGGGACATGGGTGGGAAAAAACTTTGAATTTAATTGTTGGAAGTCAGCAAATATGCTGAGATTTAGTTATGGAAGGAAGTAATGCATTTAGGCATATTTATTGTTTAAATTTTCTGGCGAGAGGTAAAAAGTGGATTATACCAATTATGACGCACATAGAAATAATGAAAGAAAAATTTGCAAGTGCAAAAAATTTGCAAGTTTTATAAAGTATCAAAATTCTGTTTAATCGTATGTATGTCTGTTGTAAGAATCGGTTAACTATTGAACATTAATTAAAATNAATAAAAGTTATGAATGGCGAGAATGTTTCGTAAGCGACCTCCGTTACGGTGCTGTAGTGAAAGGGGAAAAGGATCCGACCGCTGCAGAAGGCGCAGGGTTGAGTATTTCCTTGTTCAAAGGACGGGCGATAGAAGTCGACGAAGGGAAGTGTTTCTGCGTTCTACTCATTATTTTTGGCCAGACGTTGAAGGGAGACAGAAAATTTCTAACATATAATAAATGACGTCTTTAGAATTGAAACTGGGAAGGAACGAAAAATCACGGAATTTTTCTTTTGAAAGAGACGAGATCTACGTTGGTGACAGATCTGAATTCCAGCACGCAGTTGCAAGGCAGACATAGATGGTGGGCGAGAAGGGACGTAGATGTTTTTATGAGTTAAAAGGATGACAAAGGGCAGCAGACACGGAGAACGAGGGTGTGACGGAGAACAGAATGCCAGCGACGGCTTGGCGAGCGTAGTCGAACCGTAGATAAAGAAAGTGTTGAAGAGTAGGGTGTGACATTTTTAAATTTTGAAAATTGCCTAAATTTAGTATTCTGTTATTATTAAAAAGCGTCTGGTTAGGATCAGTGAAGGGATTGTTGAAAAAGATGACACTGCGGAAATGTGGAAATTTCCTAAGAAGGAACCTGACGATTGGTCAGGGACCTACACACATCATNAGCAGAGACGCTCCGTGATCATTAACATCTTAGATATAACATCTCTATTATTACGGCTTCGTTACATTCAGTCAGTTGCCATATTATCATTGGACTTTATTAATATTTTCGTTATAAGATGCTGTACTTAGAATTTTCGACCATTAGGTCTTGAAGTTTTTCATACAAGTTGCACTTACGTGACAACTTGGTCTTGTCAAATTTTTACGAAATTATCGAAACTTCAACTTTGTAAAGTTTCTCCGAGAACAAGTTGGAAGCTAAATGTTTTAAATTGTTCGTTAATGAGTACCGACACAAAGACATTATCATCGCATCTCAACAAGTTTCAATGAAGTTTTACGGCGAAAGAACTTTTATTACGATGGTAAGGCGCTGTACTTCCGGGAAGGAGTGGGAAATCCGGCTGACGCGGCGTCCGCAGGAGGGCCTGGCCTCGAGCAATGAATGAGCTGCCAGCTGGGACGAGAAAGGGATCACCGCACGAGTCAATGCTATTCATGGAATTCCGATCTCCCACAACTTCATTAGACTGATCTGTTCATCTGTAACCAAGGTAATCTTTGAGCTGGCTGCGACCAGTATTAGGTGCGTGTGTTGCCGCGAGAAGATATTCAAGACATATTATGGCCCTTACTCAAAACATTTGTCATTTGATTGTTAATTAATTAGGATGGGCATAAAGAAGATGAGCAATGATAATAGTTTTTCTCTTTAATTCAATTTACATTTTCTGTAAATAGCTGGTAATACTAAATACCAGTAGAGTATAAAGAGTGAATTAATGTTCAGTGTTATGTGGGACAATGTGTGATTTTGGGGGTATATGCATGGTAGTTGTAATTAAATTGTATTGTGCTAATATCTAATAATTAATCAAATTTGTTTTTAAACGCGTTTTCCTGTGGCAAGGAACCCCAGTGTTTGTTTTCATTTACTCAAAAAGAATTCGAACCTACTTAATGCATTTGATTGGCGGAGGAGCTGGCTAGGGCAACATTATTCGAGTGAGTGTTACCACTACACTATCCCTGCTTGAATTACCCCGTTTCATTACAATGTATGAATGTCTTACATTCTAAAGGTAATGAATTTTCCTTAAATGGATTCGGGAATTCACCAATTTCACCCGGTGATCCAAAATACTATGGATTCATGTGAGTCATTTTCGCGTAGTTCAACACGTCACTCCTTGCACCTCCCTTTGTAGTGATGCTAGAAGTGTTTTACCCTTGTGGGTGCTGAAAGTCATCCTAAACAACATTGGGAGTGTGACAATTTATGTTATAAGCCCTAAAATTTATTGATTAAAAGCCAATTCTTGTTTTCTTATTATTTTGACAAAACAAACCCTTCGGATAAAACCCCTGGTGGTATTAGTGGTGAGGACTAAAATTCTTTGCAGACAGAAATTTTATTTTTTCTATGTTGTTAAATAAGGAATTTAGTTTATAAACAAATAAATTTTATTTAAGGATAAGGTTGCAGAAAAATTGATGGGAGTTTTCCACCGAAATCTCAAGTAGAATTATTCTGAAGGTCAAGAATGCAAAAGTTCATTAAACTTGGAATTCAACAGGCTTTGTTTAATTAATAATAATAACCTGGGTGATATTAATCTCCAAAGTGAACTAATGAATACAAAAGAAGTTTAGAAGAAGAAATGGGGAGATACGGCACTACATGATTCCCAAAATTGATGAAAGCTGCTGATGTAGATAGGATGTTTCCCTATAATTGATGAAGAATGGGCACCTTTACCCTGAAACAGAGGGGTTTATGATGACCATTCATGATAGAATGATGAGGACAAGAAATTATGAGAAACACATCCTCAAACTCGATATTTCTGATTCGTGTAGCAAGTGCGGAAGACCTGGTGAATCCATCGAACAAGTAATGGTTGGTTACACATCTCTGGCAGAAATGATTCACTTAAGCAGGCATAACCAAGTGGCCAAGCTAATCCATCAACAGCTTGCAATGATTTACGCATAATTAACATGGGATTCCACACAACCATGTTATAAATACCAACCGCCAGCAGTACTTGAAGATCAGAAGCACGTTCTCTATTGGGTTAGGCATGTGTTGGCAGACAAGACTTAGGATTATAATCGCCCAGATATCCTTCACATTGAGAAAGAAAAAAGGACAGCCACCATAATAGATATTGCTGTTCCACTTACTCACAACTATTCTACTGAGTAAGGAAACACGAGGACCTAGAAATTGAAATGAAGAATATAGGCAAGGTTGAAATTATCCCTTTGCTTATTTATATTTACACAGTATCTATATTTGTTGTCCCGTTTTCATCTTGGTAGGTATTACAAGATTTTTCCCTTATTATATTCCGTTACCCTCTTTATGTATTTCTTTGCTGCTTTTCCATTATGTTAATCATATTTTCTTTTAAAACTTCTTTTATCTTATGTATTTCCTCTAAGTAATTTTAAAAAGATGTCTTTATTTTTTGTCAAATTTATGCTGTCTTTGGTATTTAAAACATCTGCTAACATTTTTAAGGAAAAATCCCCTTAGTGATATCTTCTTTCTCCGTCCCCTTAGTGATATCTGTCGAAGGTATTTTCATCGAAGAGATGTAAGAAGAATTTGGAAGAGGTAAGATTCAAGGAGAATATCATGAAGGTCGCACAGAAATCTGTCCTCCTCATTGTCACATTGTCCAAAATATTTGAATTAATGAATAACTCATCATACATACAGCGATGAATTATTTTTCTGTATCGATAACATCGCAATACCATCTACGGGATGGGTGAATGTTTTCCTTCCAGTTCCTACTGAGAAGGAATCAATAATAATAATAATAATAATAATAGTTATCCCCAAGAAACTCCATAGGGATAGAGCTTGTGGAACTGTATCCCAGTACCTACGAAGTGATGCATAAATACGTAGTGCTAGATACATGCTCTATAGCTCGTAGATTTTTAAATAGTTCTATAAACCATACATGCCGTGGTGATAAGCCCGCATTTCCAATGTAGGAGCTATGGGGCAATCGCCTATATTGAGTAGGAATTCAAGTGACGTGACGTAATGAAAATGGAACGCCGGAATTGGAAGGGTAGGTGAGGAGACGGTAGAAGGGGTAGATACAGCAGATTGAGAAAGTGCAAAGTAATGATTGAGCTACATAAGCAAGTGAATACGTTGCAAGAAATAATTGGGGGGATTCCTTTGGAAGACTGAAAAGACGTTAACAAGGTTTAATTCGAGATGGGGTGCATGAAATTTGGAGGGCAGTGGTGAGACCCCACGCGGCTAAAGAAGAATATAGAATGTAAGTAAAATTGAAGAGGCAGGTGATGAAGTTGAAAGAGATGTTGGGTGGCACGAGTGCAGCAACACAGGATTGAAAAGATAATAGCAAAACATGTTGAGGAAATGTGGCAGATGCAAGTAGATGCAGCTGCAAATTAGGTAATGGAGAAAGTGCAAAATAAAATAGCAAAGCAAACAGAAGATTTGGTGGTTGTGGTAGATGAACGAGAAAATGATATTAGAGAATGTGTACAGAGTTATATGTGTGAACATGGACAAATGAGCAAGAGAGAATAAGAAGTGTAGAGATGGTTGTTGGGAAGCATTTGGATGCATTTAGGAGAAATCTAAAAAATGAGTTAAATTTAGTCAGGAGGTGATTGTGTCAAAAAGGTAATGACGAGATAAAGGGAAAGTATGTGATATATTGCGAAAGACAATGCGTAATGAGAAAGCTAATATAAAAATAATGACAAGGGATACTATGGCAAACGAGACAGTGGTGACCAGATAAGGATGAAAACGAAAAGATTCCGTGATTATTGGGAAGTAAGGCGGATGTTGATATACGGGAGGTTGGATGAAAGCGNATGAAAACGAAAAGATTCCGTGATTATTGGGAAGTAAGGCGGATGTTGATATACGGGAGGTTGGATGAAAGCGACTGCGATTGCAAGTCCATGGAGTTGAACATAATACTACAGAGAAAGAGTTCATGCAGGAAATTACATTTAAAAATTTAGAAATAGAAGAGGAGAGGATGAGATTTTGTGCACCGACACGGGTAATAAATTGGAGTAAAGTGCAGCAGCGAATGCTAGAACAATGGATGTTGGAAATGGATGTATAGTATTATAAAAGATTTTTGAAGCATCAGCGACTATAAATGGATATTTGTAGTTTGAGGATAGATGAGGATACTGAGCCATTACGCTGCTACAAGTCATCGCTTTGGGCATTTGTCAAAGCTGTACAAGGAGCGTAAGGAAATTTGTGGACAATGTGGTGAAGAGTGTCATAATTTCAAGGGGTCTTTAAGGAAAATGGAACCAATAGTTTGTATGAATTGTCAGCGAAAAAACCAAAAGAGTAATCACAGGTCACTAAGTAAAGTTTGCCCTGAATATAAAAATGCACAGAATATGATAACAAATAGTGTTCGTTATGATTAGAGTTATGCAGTTAAATTTGCAACGGGGGAAAGTATCGAATATGGAAATAGGAGAATATATCAGGGTTAAAGGAATACAAATAGAATGCTATCAGGAGACATACGATTTAGCAGGGAAATTACAGCATATACCTTTGGTGTTCCGTGTAATAGCTGCTCATAAGCCATGGGCTGCAATAATAGTTAAAGATCCACAAGCGGACATAATGGTGCTAAATCAGTACTTCACAATTAATACTCAGACTATATTATATAGGAAGTTAGACACCACAATAGCCGTGATTAATTGTTATTGTCAATATCAGAAGAATATACGTCAAGATTTTGACATCCTAGAAAGGATAATACTGAGTGTTCGAGGCTATGATTGTATTATATGCATGGATAGTAATGCGCGGAGTAAATAGTGGGGCGATGTAAGAATTACTAGAAGAGGAAAGAATCTCGAAATTTTCATGATGACACAAAAAATGCTATTCTGAAATCACTTTGATGAAAAACGTATTACGGAAATAATGATGAATCAATAATTGATCGAACATTAACAAATTACANGAATGGAAACAATAACAAGATCGGAAATTGAAAACTCAATAAGACAACTTAAAACGATAATGGCTCCGGGTTATAATAGAATAACGCATGATATGGTAAAAGCGGTCGCAAATCAGACTTTACCGATGTTGGAGACAGTATTTAACATGTATCTGGAACAATCTTATTTTCCGAAATGTTGGAAGATAAGTCAAGTAAAAGTATTTCTCAAAGGGCGAGACAGACCAACTATGGAATTGACGTCCTACAGACCAATCTCGCTTATTCCAACGTATGGGAAGGTTTTGAACAGGATTCTAACAAGTAGAATATTGAGGTACTTAGAAGATATAGGAAATATGAATTCAAGACAATATGGGTTTCGCAAAGGACTGAGTACGGTTGATGCTTTAGAGCAATTGATTAAACTGATACAGAACAGAGTTGAAAAGTACTGCACATGTATTTTTCTAGACATACAGGGTGATTTGATAGTAAAAAACCTTGCAAGAGAAAGGATTACCAAAATGTATGTTAAATATTGTAGTCATACTTTGAAAACAGATATGCGCTACTTCAAATAGGAGAATGTAGAATTCTGAGAGAAATGAAAATAGGTTTTCCTCAAGGGTCGGCGAGTGGTCTGTTATACTGGAATGTAGTGATAGAGTGTCATGACCCCTGGAGAAAAATGATATAAAATGTGTAGCTTTGCCGATGACTTGTTGTGGAGGTAAGATCACGAACAATGTTAGAAGTGGACACACAGAAGGTTTTAAATTAATGTGACCGAATATGTTTGGAGAATAGATTGAAAATAAGTGAAACGAAGACAAGAATAATGAGGTTTAGACATGCAATGCTAAACAGGTGAAATATCCAAATAAAAATGAAAGGGAAGAGAATTGAGATGGTGCGAACCATGTGTTATTTAGGGGTACAGCTAGATGAAAAACTGCTCTTTACAACGCACTTGGCGTATGTTACAAGTAGGGTAAGGAAAATATTATACTGCATGGTGAGAGTTGGAATCATGGACTATGATATCAGCGGACAGGACGTCAAATTATTGTATGTAGGGGCACTCCAACAAGCATTGACTTATAGATATTCGATTTGGGGACATTACTGGACATGATAATTTTAGGAGCTACCTACAGAGGATCGGAAAAGATGTTGTACCTGATTGTGATTGTGGCGAGAATAAAGAGACACTAGTGCACATTTTGTGGGATTGTGTAATCTTTGGGACTGAGCGTGCTCAGTGTATGAAAACGTTTATACAGAAAGATATTTTTAATTTAAAGGATTTTCGACAATTGATTAACAAAGAATGGAAATACAACATACTGGAAGAGTACATCACATCCATTGGGTTTTTGCGAATGGCTTTGCAGGGGGATTAGANGAGTGAGAAATAACGACATCGAAGATACGCACGTCTCCTCATGGCGGGGACGGTACATGCGCTATGCGGTCAATTTGTGATGTGAATTACTTAAAATGTTAAAACAAAACAGGATCCTGTATTGCTACAGAGTCAGGGTGACCTAATGGTCAGGAAATAATATTTTAAAATGGGAAACGTAGCGTCCGATTGAAGCTTATCTACATGGAGTGATAGGAGGTAGGTGTTGGATGGTAGACTATTGTTAGTAGGTGAGACTGTTAGCTGGGTTCACCAACAACTTGGCCCACGTGGAGGGGTTTGTAGAGAGTAGAGGGGACATGAATGTGAAAAGCTACAAATTTTCCTGGCCCCACCGGGTATTGAACCTGGAATGTCTTCGTGAGGAGCAAGAACGCTACCACTTGAGCCACCAAAGGGGCATTAAATTTGCATTATTATGTATTATTTAACCAGTGAAAACTGAGGTTCATTTAAATAATAATAATATATGATGAATTCTGAGAGAACCTTTTCCTTTGTCAGAACTGGAAGTACTCACCTGCTTCCGAAGAAAGGCAACCTTTATGAACCATCAAATTATACGCATGTTTACTAACTCTCTACAAAATTATGGCAAGTGTAATCGCCATTAGGATTGAAAAGCATCTTTGTGAGAATAACATAATGGCAGAAGAGCAGAAAGGATGTAGGCGAGGTGCTCGTTTGTGTAAGGAACAGCTGTTGATCGACTCACTTGCGGTGGAAAAGGCGTGGAAGAGACAGCGAAACATTTTATGTGCTATATAGTCTACAAAAAAACCTTCGATACGGTAACGCACAGCTGGCTACTGAAGGAGTTGAAGATTTACAGGATAGATGATATTACATTTAAGTTTTTTGAAGGAGTGATGAAATCCTGGAAAACTAGAATTCTAATTAGAGCAAACTAATAGAGGGAGAAGTCAAAATAGAAAGAGGAATCTTCCAAGAAGGTAGTCTGAGTGCCCTTTGGTTATGAATGGCCATGAATCCATTATCACAATTACTCAGAGCATCAGAACATGGATTTAAGATCACTGCAAGGGACTCTAATTTCGTTCTGAGTTACCTTCTGTACATGGATGACATTAAACTGTATAGTTCAATGGAAAATGCAATGAGGTAACTCCTGAAGGTTTGAGAAAATTTGAATGTGAATTTGGTGAATTTAAAAATGAAATTTTGTTTGGAAAAATGTAGAATGGTGACTTTAAGAAAAGGAAAAGTTGCACCAGGTGAAGGTTTTCCCACACAAGATGCTGGAGTAATTCAGTCAATGGAAATAGGTGAAGAGTATAAATACCTCGGATTTGTCTAAGCGAGAGAACTTGAACACACAAAAATAAAGAACTGCCTTATGAACATCTTTAAGACACGACTAAATAAATTGCTGAGGACTTGGTAACAACTTGTGCAGTAAATAAATTGCTGAGGAATGGAAGCAACTCTTAAATAAATATGTAAATATCTATTCAATGCTAGCGATTACCTATTCATTTGGAGTAATCAAGTGGACAGATCTGCAAGATATAGCTCTATCAACCAGTTGCATTTACAAAACTATATTCATGGCATCCAAAATCTTCTTAAGAGAGATTTTACCTACCAAGAAAAAAGGGTGGAGGAAGAATTCTTGATGTACAACAAATGTTTAAGAACACAGTAGCAAAACTTGGCGATTATTTCTTTACCAAGATAAATGAAACTTATCTACAAGGCACAGAACAGTGGTGAAAGCAGATCGAAATTATACACCACATAACCGCATTATACACCGCATCACGATATGAGTTCCCGAGCGTTGTAGAGCGAAATGAGACCCAATTATTAGAAAGTTGGAGTTGTAAAGTCATCCATGGAAAACATTTCTACCAACTAAATAAGCCAGAAGTAGATAGTGAAGCTTCAAATGCTTGGCTCGCAAATGGCAGTGTCTTTGCTGAGACAGAGGGAATGATGCTAGCAATTCAGGATCAAGTGATTCCGACATTAAACTACGGGAAATACATCATAGGCGCGGAAATTCCATCGGATAAGTGCAGAAAGTGTAACTCCGTCAATGAAACTATTGACCACATAATAGCTGGTTGCTCAGCGTTAGCCCCGAATGACTACTTGGAGAGACACAAATGGTGGCTGCTACTGTACATAAAAACTCGTGGTTGCTCACAATGCACTGAAAGAAGTGAATCCAGTTTACATGTACAAACCTGAAGCAGAAATTGAGAATGAAGAAATCAAGTTGTACTGGGATAGACAAGTAAGAACGGACAGGACCTTGCCTTTCAACGAGCCAGACATAATAGTACTAAAGAAAAGGATTATAGAAACCTTTATAATTGACATTTCAATCCCTTTAAGCAACAACATGTCCAAGAAACATGAGGTAACCAAATATTTAGGTCTTGCCGCAGAGAGACGAGGAATCAAGAAAAAGTAACCGTTATACCGCTTATTATCTCCGCTACTGGTGTCATCACGAAGAAACTCCATGAAGGGTTATAGATGTTGGAACTGCATCCCAGTACCTACAAAGAGATGCTGAAATATGTGGTGCTAGGTACACGCTCTATAGTTCGGAGATTTTTAGACTGTACTATAAGTCATACATAATGTCTTGGTGATATACAAGCATTATGTATTATTTAACCAGTAAAAACTGATGTTCATTTAAATAATAATAATGCTGTTGGGATATGCGTACTTGAAGCCCTTTGTCTTTTGTAGCACCCCAATGGGCATCTTCCACTGCTATCTGGCCGGAACTGTACTTAAAAGTGCACTTTTCTCCGAGAATTAATTTTGCCGAGAGCATTTAATGATACTCAAGGGATATTTTACATGCAGTATAATCAGACTACATGTTGTGTGTAGATTTTTGCATTCGAAAAAACAGTCGTCCTAGGCCGAATCCGCTTGCTGGGGCTTATGAGGCCACTACGATCACCACTAAACCACCTGCGTTGACTTTTCTTATCCTTACTAGAATAAAGGACAAAGAGAGACACAAAATAGCATTGCGTAAGTAAAAATTTTAAAAATCGTATGTTGCCAAAAATAGATAAAAACTGCTGCTGTCTTCAAATTTTATACATTTCCATCAAAACGTCATCTTCAACTGAAAAAATATACTCTTCGTGAGAACTATCATATATACTTAAACTTCAATAGTGATTTC
>NNCF01129760.1:1541-56327 GCA_002313205.1 Laupala kohalensis | reverse complement strand
ATATATATATATATATATATATATATATATATATATATATATATATCAAAAGTTTTGTAATTAAAAATAAAAACTGGTTTTGTATTGTTCATAAACCATCAAATATAAATGTTTTCGTATCTAATTTTGTATAAAAATAAGAAAAGTATTTTTTAAGCTGAAATATTTATATGAAAATGTTCAAGACAGAAAAAGGAAATTATGAATTTTTACTTTATATATTTTAGGTTCTGCCAAAATTCCAAGTGAACATGAAGATATTTATTTTAATTGCGACTGCCTTGATTTTGAGGAGTACTCCTTCACATTCACAAGACAGTAAGGAATGCAAAGATGAATGCAATTGGAATGATAGAAAGTGCCAACCGGGTTTCTTCTGCGTTCAAAGAATGTGTCCTGCAAATACGCGTATTACTGAGAAATATTGCGAGAAAGGAAAGTGGGTGATGGATGGTGGGATTCATTGAAGTGTTTTGCTTACTGGATGTGCGAAAAAATGCACGCCGATCAATAGTGTCCGTGTCGCGACGATGTAGTCTACTGTAGAATATCTTATTTACCACATATCAAAATGTATTTAACAAGAATGGTATTGTAAGAGGCACTGTTCTACTTATATAATATTCAATAAATACACGTTAAATCCATAATAAGTTGAATTTAATGACAACATACAAAACACCTTTTACTCAATTATTAAAGAAATAATTACTATTAAATATTATAATTTGGTCAATGATTATTGATTTTTCCAGTACAGGTATAGACTTCTTAAATTAGTTTATTGTCAAAAAGAAGTTACAAACTGCGCATGACCACGTGAACGACAATAAACTAATTTACTCTCCGGAAGCAAGCAAGCGACCATCCCATCAATACCGATCAAGGGCTCTAAGGCAGGGGCGGATTTAACATTTCAGCACACTCCTAACGATAAAAAACAGCTCAGTATGTGTTATAATATTAACATAAAACCAACAAATTTGTGTGCAATAAAACACAAAAAAGTTATTTCACAAGTACGTATTATTATCATATGGAACTTTAAATTATTCCGAAAGTGTCGTTTATAAAACGTTTTTAACGGAGTCTGTTGCAATGATGATCACAGCTTATAAAGATGAACACTTCACACGCAGAAATCACCGACGTTGGGCCGACTTTCGACGTATTTCGACGTTGATATCGAGCCGAACGACGACGTCGAATAAATGACGCCGTCCCGACGTCGTATTTCCCGGAATTTGAAGTCGAGAAATCGTCGTTATACGACGTTGAGACGACACAGTTACAACAATAAATTATTATTATTTATATAGCGTATGGGTCTCCGCTCCCGTTAATTGTGATACATTCTTCTTTGGATCGTCGAAACCACATTCGTAATTTCGACGTTGTCTTTCACTGCCATTTGGTAGTGGAAGTTGGAACTCTACTTGGGTGCAATTTTGACGAGAACATTCTATCTTTTTCTTGTTTACGAGGATTATAATTTTAAGGTTTTACTATTCATGGTACCAGTAGTCAGACAGAACAATACAAGAGGATAAAAAATAGCACTTATTACCATGTTGCAGAATGTCAGTGGTAGCGTGCTCGTCTTGAGATGGAAAGTACTCTGGTTCAAAACAAGCCGTTGAAGGACAGATTGTAAGACAACGTTCTTATAGGAATGTGTGTCACAAGTTTTAGAATATGATTTTACAAGGTAAGACGGTGGATAATATACATTAAAGTTGTAATAAAAATGATAGTTCAACATTTTCAACAAAGTTTTGTGACGACGTTTTGGCGTCGTAACCTGGCGTCGAAAAAGCGTTTTTTTTACGACGTCGTAAAGACGCCGTTCTCCGACGTTGAATCGACGTTACATGCGTTGGGAACGTCTTCATGACGTTCTTTGACGTCGCCACGACATTGACGACGTCGTTACGACTCGAAATTTCTTTTCTACGTGAGTTACTTCTATTATTTCATGACAAGGATAAACTAAAATTGACTATATCACGACTTAATTAAATCCTTTTTTTTTTTACTTTAATAACTGTACGTTTTCGCTGAGTTGCGTCGCGTCCGCAGAGTGTGATTGCCATGTGCCCGTACATTCTATGGCACACATAATCTCTAAATGTGCTTTTCGTGTCTTCACTGGGTCAATACAGGAACACTTAAACGTCCTCAAATGCAATAGAATGGACCTGGACTTAATTTATAGCATGTGTTATTTATTTCATGGTATCTTAACAGTTTTGATTTTATCTTTTTCATGTATAACTTTTTAGATTTTAACATATTGGTTGTTTTCTTACCATTTTTGATTTTTCAACTTTTAACAGTTTAACACATTGAGCTTTTAGTATTAAAAATCCCAAATGTAATATGGTGCTCTATTACAATCATCCAGTGTTCAAAGAAAGGTCTATACATAAAGTTTTGAAGAAGTAGTGATTATGAAAAAAATTATTTTCCGGGCCCTCATTCATTTATCGAAGTAGTAATTTTTTGCTCCGGTGTGGTTATGAGGGCGCTAATAACGAATTTTAACTTTGTCTCTTCGAAAATGTTCGGGAAATATAAAAAACGCTGAAAGGCCAAAAAAATGGTAGTCTAATTGTGTTTTCGTTTTATTTTATGAAAGCTCAGCAAGAATTTAGACAAAATTTACGATAATCTATTCATTTTAGTGTAATTTAGTGTCAGGCGAATAGTTTACTCGTTAGAACGGGTTGATTTGAGTGATAAAAATGCACTTTCCGAAGAAAATGTTGAATCCAAACGATGTGTATGTATGTACATTCTTATAGGGGATATTAGAGGTGTTAATTGTTATTGAGCCAATGTTGAGATTCATCGAAATCAGAAAATGTATTTATAAAAATCAGGATAACGACGCGAAACGCCATAAAAAATACAAGTATATTCAGTAAAGCGTAGCTCATTGTAGTCCGTCAGTTCTCTGCGTTTGAGACAATGCTCTGACAAGATATGTACATTATACGATTGTTAACTCGCCGTCTTCGGCATGTACGTTATCTGCAACCAACAGAGTATGAGTTACGGCTTCGTCTATTGCACGCAACGACGGAACATCGGTCTGCTTTTACAAGCGTCGTGTCAACTCACCAGAGACTGCGGTACAAACATTACGATGATAATCGAGCGTTTCAACTTCATATATAAACTTTGTTCACTCCGAGAATGTTTTAACCCTGATTGGCTAACCTTCGCTATTTTGACGAACACTCGTTGGAAATCCGGTTCTCTTTTTATCATCACGTCTAATTTTACATGCTCCAACGCCAACATCTTCGCCAAGAAACGCTTATAGTAACAAACAAGCATGTTATTTTTTAACTAACAAATTTCGAGTACCTACTCGGGGAGGGAAGTTTGTATCGTCTACTGTCAAGTAATAATTGCGTCGTACCGAAACTCGAACCCGGGACGTCCTACTTTGGCCGCAGGTGCGCTACCGCTGCAGTCGAGTCCCGGTTCGTTGCAATTTTTACTAGGCCGTAGACAATCCAATCAGTGGTGGATCTAGACCGTAATCAAGGGGGGGGGCTAACCGTGTTTTAAATGAAGGTTTTACAACACAAATTTTATAAATATTACCTTTAAATAAAATACATCAAATAAATAATTAACCATCTGGTATTATTAATAACAATGACAATTATTTATTGAATTTATAAATATGGTATTATTAATTTTATTAATCTGGCAGTGTTAATTTTATTAATATGGAATTATTAATAATAGTAACAATTATAAATAATAACAAATATTAATCTGGTAACACTTTTACAAAGTATGCCATTTATCAACTTCAATCACTTACGAGGTCAGGTCAATCACCATCCACAAGTAGATACTCGGAAGTCGTTTGTTAAAAATTGCATCCGACGCGTAGGTACGTGGAAGCCGGGTACCAGTGTTTCTAGTACAGGGAGTTGCCTGTGATCGCTTATCCCCTGTATGGTTTGTGACGCTGGTTTACCGGAACAGGACAACTGGATATTGAGTATGGGCTTCGGGAGTCGAGGCGGAAGGTGTCGCGGTAGCAACTTGCGACCGAATTAGAAGGTCCCGGGTTCGAGTCCTGGTCCATTGTAATTTTCACTTGGCCGTAGACCATCGAAGTATATTATTGTTTGAGCTATGGTTATGTTGTTTATCGCGTTGACGAAACTTTTGAGTGACTAATGTTTACCTTCAAGCAGACGCGTCTCATTCATTACGCCAATGGAATTTTTTTTTAGTAATCTTAACTTCATTATAATACATATTTCGTCGAGAAAAGGTTTTATTTTTCCGATATATTACCCTTAAAATTTTCGGTTTTCATGCGCCCTCGACTTCATAAAAGTCCTTCATGTTGGCAATCACACGTTGGATATCTAATATTTCAAGCAACTATACGAATTTTTGTAGCGTAAAATAATAAAAATTATTGGATAAATACTGCTCCGAATTCAATTGTATTACATTATAATTGTTGCTTTTTACTGAAATATTTAACAGCGAAGTTCGCCACTAGAGATAGTGAGAATTTCCCTGGCCAACAAGGGTCAGCTAGCGGTGGTCTGTATAAGCTGCTGGAAATTGAATTGAAATACAGTGAATCCACTCGGGTGTGATGAATTTATTATAATATCAACCGAGGATCCTTTCCTTTTCTTTTATTGGAGCTGGTGGTGTGATACTAGCTTGTTTATTTTACTTTCCTTCGGTGGCAGTCTAATGAATTATTAATCTATGGTATGCAGGTTGGTTTTAATTTTAGTGTAATTTTATTTTAGTTGTTGATTCAGTTTTTTGTATTTTTTATTATTATTTTTTTGGTTCTGTGTTTTTTGTCTTTGTTATTACGTATACAACGTTGTCTTTCTCACCGGGAAGCAAAAAAAATATTATTTTTTTTCGAAACCTTGGCTTTATAAATAGTTTCATAATATTTTTATTTTTGGACCTTAACTCAATAAAATAACTTATTGTTTTCCATGTGGTCATTTGATATTTTTATTCTTCTATATCACCAACATGCCGAGATGATCAATTCAACAGTATCCTTGAGGAGCACAACAAATCTATACGTTCAAAAGTAACATCGACTTTTATTTAAGCACCTGTTTTCAAAATTCTCTTATTTCAAAATTATGTACGTAATACGTAACTACTTTTACGTATTCGTAATTTCGAAAACGTTAAGAAAACTCGCGTTTCATGCAAAAACCGCTCTCTGAGAGATTCACCCATAAAAATTTTACGCAGCTGCAGATTTTCTGTTCGTGTTGATTCTCCGAGCGTTCGCATGGACGGAGTACATACGCGCCCAAATGAAGCCACGTTAGTAATAAATTCTGCGCTTTAAAATGCTAAAATGCATAAAGTGGTCCTCCCATTGAGGATTTAACTAATGTGCCGTTGAGAAAAAAAGAATATAAACATGTTCAGCGTTAAAAAGTTTCATTATGAAGGAGTTCCTAATGATTCTCTTTAAATTTTATTATTGCAGTTGAAGGTATAAAATATTTAAAGAAATGTTATCCAAATTTAACGAAGATTTGTGAAATGTGTGTTTTGGAATCAGTTGAAATGAAAAACGCGTTCTCGCGAAGAACGTTCCTTTATTGCAAACTCTAAAATGAAATGAGAGGTTTTATAGCTGGTAGTGATATTAAAACGTCAATAATGTTCTTTCTTTTCAGAGTCGTTATTGATTTCATAATTACTTAAATTTTGTCAAAAAGACGGTACCAGCCCTGTAATAGCTAACCTAGCATGAATGTAATTAATCTGAAATAATAAAAACTCAACCCAAGCTATTGAATTGTGCTTCATTATTTGTGACGAGTAATTGTAATACAAATAAAACACAATAAAATTAAGTGAAAGTGAATTCTCTGGGAATATTTAATTTTTGTTAGTTCTGGAAATATTTCATTCTAGCATACTTGTTTTAATCATTCGGCGTATCAGGTGGGTTTTAATTTATTTCTCTCTCTTCAAAAGAATAAAAAGGATTGAAACGTAAATTAAACTATCGCAATTAGTATTGTGAAGAATCCAACTAAATTCCTCTCATATATGTAAGTGTTCTACACCGAAAAATGGTCGCACATAGACGAAAAGTGTTACCATCAATTGACTTGCCATCAATGTTGAAAGACAAAGAAAATAAATTTATTTCACACGACTAATGTTCAAATGAAAAATTATCTCTAACTTCAATTAATATGCATACTTTATGAGTATGAACAACAGCGTAAAATTCCAAATAAAACTACTCCTACATTTTATTCCTAAAACCTAGAGAAAGATCTTACATTGGGGTCGTCCAAAAAGAATGAAATTCATAGAGAATCATTCACACTGATTTCGAACGAAGATTGTATATGTAATTATTCATAGTGGGTGAAATGTGTCACTATAAACCTACCAATAACAATTAAATAGCACTTCAAATCCCATATTTATGTAATAATTATATGTCTGTGAAAAATAACAAAAAAAAATCTGGAGTGTGCCCCACTCAACATTCCAATTATAACTCATAAAAAGAGAACTAAGCACAAAGCAAAGTACATTCAGTGGAGGAACTATGGGGTATGGATAAGGGGGTTATAGCCTTCGGACCCGAACTCGTAACTGATAAAATTGAAGATGATAAATGGCATACTTTGTAAAAGTGTTACCAGATTAATAATTGTTGTTAGTTACAAGTGTTATTGTTATTAATCATATAATTGTTATTGTTATTTATAATACTAGATTTATAAAATTAATAATACCATATTAATGATTTTAATAAACAATTGTTATTGTTATTAATAATCTCAGATTGTTTATTGTTTATTTGATGCATTTTATTTAAAGGTAATACTTGAGTTGTAAAATCATACTTTTCAACAAAAATGCTTCCTGGTTAGCCTCCCCCCTTGATCACGGTCAAGATCCGCCACTGACTATTTTCGTATGCAAATAAAACAAAACCGTCAAAATAAATTAGAAATCATAAAATATTATAATTACCAAACACGAGGACATAATTAAAAGATCAATTGGTTGAAGTATATTAATTTTAGTAACGTAGAAAAAAATGTCTTAGAAAACGAAATGTGAATTTATTGGAATAGTAACTTTTCTTCAAAATAAGCAGTCCGATTATCCGTGGAAAAAGAAGATAGGAAAAAGTGGTTTGAAAATATAATTTCAAATAGCAGCCACCTTTAAACATTTTTTTAAAAGAAAATTAACACCTGTATCAATTTTTAGTGTCGAAACGTGGCACTAAGAGAAATACTCTCGAGCTCTTCTTCACGTTTGCCTCTAAAGTCAACATCGAAAAAGCCAGGATGTTATCTCTGCAAAAGAAGTATTGTCGCGGATCGATTGGAAAAAGGAAGGATAACTCGGTTTATGGACCAAGGGCCTTGTTATGTACCAAAGTCACAAGATAGAAGTACTCAGGCAACGAAATTAACAATTAACTTTATTTAGATAATGCTTCAGTAAAAATTCCACATGAGTTGGTCAGTTAATCGAATATCACATAGGACAAGATGATGGTATGCAGCGTTATGGGCCAAGGCCTGGAATTAAAGCAATCATTGGCTCAATACATCACTGAACCAAAGGTGTCCCGTAAATATCAACATCTTCAGCGAATCGGGACTAAGAGAAATGCAATGACGTCTGGGGCGAGGCAAGGAAGCGCACGCCACATCCTGGCCAGTGTTTTTCTCTGGTGTTCCTTCGGGTAGAAGTGGATATTTTTATACAGGTTCTCTAGGCTCTCGTCTAGGGGTGGCGTCTATTGAAATAATAAATCTGAAATTTAGTGTTACCTTAATACTTTAGAAATTATTTGGAAAATATTGTTTATAGTTATAAAATAATGCGTACTTCTAATTTTTTGTGTGTTTGTGTATTAAATACACGTTTGTTTATATTATATTAATATTATAACCCAACTATCAATATTTTTATTTTTATCTTAGGAGTGTGTTGAAATTCTAAACCCACCTTTGCCTTCCCTCCGGAGAGTAAATTAGTTTATTGTCCTCCATGCTTCTGACCACTGAGATGTGGTAGCGTCACGATATCGTTGAATGGTAGAGCGTACTTTCAAACCCTCTGCTCGGCCGAACTAGGTGAAGGTTTCAGTAGGGTTCCCTCATCTACTCTAGAAAAATGTCGACTCGGAATCGAAAGTTCCCTGGCAACCCAGCATCTCTTCGTCCGAATTCTCTCACCCAAGTCAACATGTGGAAGAGCAACCAAATAGGACGAACTTTGCCAAAAAACATGAAATAAATAAATATTTCGAAACAGATGTCTCGAATTTAATTTCTAACTAATTTATGATGCAAATGGAGAATGATATATACATGTTCTCTAGCAAAAAAGTAAATATAACTTGCTATCGGTTAGAGACAGCATAAGATGATAATAATAATGTTCCAATTTTATTTCTTCCGGTCTCTGTTCTACAGCAATGCAACTGTCTTTAACTTGAAATTGTTTTAAAAATTCCCCATTTACGCTTTACATTATATCTTGATATGATAGAAAAATTTAAACATTTATATATTACGTAATTAAAGCAATAAGTGTCCATGAGTAATATTTCATTTGTTCTTTCATTCAATGACTCAATAATAGCGTTTAATTTTGAATCAACACACTCGTCGATCCGGTACGTGACTGATTAGACCACGAGTCACTGTGTAAAAGGTTGTTTCGAATCTCGCTTAATGATCGATAATTGTGAATGCAATTTTACCTTTCACTTCATTTATCCAGTATCCCTATTATCACAGTCAATTATCATCACGAATTAATGAATCAGTCTAGTGAAAACAACTGTATTGATGTCGAAAAAACTTGCCATCGCTTTTCTCGACATATTACCGATCTCATATGCAAATGGGGAAAAACAAAAGAAAGCACTCGGAATACAATTGTTTTGTATATTATTATTATTACAACTGTCCATTATTTTGAATGAAGTTTTTGAATAAAAGAAATGACAGTTATTTTTAAAAGTGTTTTTAAATCAACAAATACATTATAACATTTTATTCGAGTCCCACTATCTCGAAAACGATAATGTTTTCTGCATACATATACAATGGTTTCCGGAGAGCAGACACAGCACTTTTAAAACAAATAGTGTAAGTTCGCTGTATCTATTTGAGATTAGTTGCCTTGTATCTACGTAGTACAAAGCTTCTTTTAATAATTCTCCTTTTGCTCTGTGAAAATGACAAGAGAAAAGTTTGGGAATATTAAATCGAAGGTTTGGTTGAATTAGAATGGGATTTTCTGTCATCGTGGTAAAAATTCCAGGTCCACCATTCTCTCTCACTGAACACAAAACAGAGATTCTCTTCAGTTTCTCACAAATATGGTTTTAGTTTTCTTCTTCTCCGAAGTTTTAGTATTTCTGAAAGAAAATCTTACCTGAATACTACGTGAAAAAGTGTAAAATTATTCATTATGTGTTAAGTTGAGTTAACTGTAAGAGAGTTCACTTTCTCGCCGTCACAGCCAGAGGGACTGAGACAGAAATAAAAAGCTAAAATTATTTCCTGGTTCCACCGGGAATCGAACGCACGTTTCGGAAAGCGAAAACATTCACTATGAGAAACAAAGAAGGTCTTATTCATTTTTTTATTTTTATATCACGTCATTATTCATTATTCATATGTTTTCATTTCAAACAAAAATTGTTTTAGTGCTGTTTTAAAATTAGTATATACAAATTGAATCTAAAGTATATATTTTTTTCCAAAGAATACAATTTTGCCAAGAAAATTGATATTCAAGTATATTTAATCAAAAACGGAAACGGATAATAAAAATTGAGAACGTAACATAAAAGTTTATATCTTACAATATCATCGATCCTTCTATGTCCTTTTCTAGTCCTGTCACCCAATTCACACACAAAATTCGACAATCCAGTAAATACACGTCCAGAAATTGAATTTTCCTTTTAGGTTTCACTAACTGTAAAATAATTTATTGATAAGAAACAACCACTCCTCAACATCAGGATGAACAGAGCTATTTGCGTTTTAAAGTTATGATTTTGGTTATTCATGGACTCTAAAACACGTGAATTAGGTTTTATCTGGCCCCTAGGAACCTCAAACAATCTCGGTTTAAAGAGACAACAGTAAAGTCTAAATTCTTCAAAATTCAAATGTGCCTCCTACTTTTCTTTCCTTTCATATAACTGTCGGTCAACGTGACCGAAAAGAAAAGAATTGGTTCAATTTCTATGTGTCTGATGAAGGCTGGAAGCTGAAACTGTTTCGTATAATATGTGAATGACTTTTATATGTTTTTATTATGTGTGAAAAATTTAATTACTAGAAGACAAAGAATTTTTTATTATGTGTTAAACTTTTAATTACTAGAAGACAGTAGTGTCGCTTTAATTTCAAAATTTCCGTATTTTGTATCTATTTCTATTACTATCTCAATTCCAGGACACAGACTCCTAAATCAATGACATTGTGCTTAAGACATTTTAGAAAGTTTCATTGTGCGATATTCTAAAAACAATGTAATACAGAGTGCTTGGACCATAGTCACAATAGGGAATGATATTGGACAGGAAATCTATTACACTGTCCATTTTACATTGTATGTTGTTTGCCTTGGCGATGCATTAAAAACAATTATTTTACTGCTCGTTCTCTTTTATTAAATTTGATTATAGATTACAATTTAATCTAGTATAGTTAGCTTTATTTTCAATGAAGAGAAAGTATTGTTGATTGAAATCTACTGGAGCAATATGGACCTTAAGTACAGTAGCTTTAAATAAATTTTTACATTTCGAGCATTGAATTGAAATTCTACTTCGAAGAAAAGAGGTGTTGGCTTTAATTCCCTGCTTCTGCGACAGAGAAGCGTCCTTTTTCTGTGTAACTCGTTAACGCGTCAGCATGACTCATTTGTTTTTGAGAGTCGTGGTTCGTACTTGGCATTCGAGCTCTTCTTTGTCCCCCCCCCCACTATATTTCCCTCCTCCACCCACTTTCCATCTGTTCTTTTCTTTTTTTCATTCTGTCCGTTGTCATCCACACGTTTTTTGTTTTCATAAGTGTTTTTTTTTTTTAATTCTGTCAGCCCTTGGAATTCAGTCTCACGATGTGAAAAGAACTGCGAACGCAATTCCACCATAAGTTGGAAGCTCGTATTTTGAACTATCCCATTCTGAACAGTTGCAAGAAACACTGTTTACATATTGAATACCTATATGTAACAATTAAAATGTTGTCGTATTCAATTTTTAAAACAATAGTGAATCAAGACGCGCAAGATATAAAAAGGAAGTAATTCAACAAAATGTGAAATTTTGCCTTCAATCTCAATGAGTGCTTATAGAATGCCGTGGAAAATGAGAGTTCACCAGATATTAATCTGTAATCTACACCAGCGCTGACTTATCTTCCCCCGCGGGTCATCTTCTAAATCTATCTACAAATTTAAACTAAATCATTAATGTTTTAGTCACCTAATGAAATCTCACACACGAGACGAAACGTTGTGTTTGTATGTTTATGTTTTAATTTTGGGTATATTGTACTTTACATTAGAGTTTTAAATCTTTGACAAGTGTATCTGGATTTTGACATGTAAAAAATAAATTGTCTGCAATAGAAGGTCGTGTTTACCTGCAACAAGAAGATCCGATATCTTACAATCTTCTGTTTCTGAAAAAAAGTCGGGTTTGTTTACATCGAGAGAAACTTGGAAAAATAAAATATATCTTTTCCATTTGGAAGCTGTTAAAATAAGACGGCAATATCGCAGTGAAATTTTGTGAAGTAAATTTCACCACTGAAGCCATGTTTTGTGGATGAGACTTGCAGTCGATATCTACAGAACTTATTGACGTTTTAACAATACTTCTGAACAAGGTTTGTCACTTACTTTCGTTTAGTTCATATCGCAAGGTTCGACTTGTTTCTATCTGCATTCATGTGTAAATTCAAGTTCAATACTGGTCTTGTTCTCGGTTCAGAGATAAGAAATGAAATGTTACACGTCCAATTTTATCTTACGAACTGATAAAATTGTATGTTTACGATGGCTATGCAGTCACCTGTTGTGAATAGCGGAGTATCTGATGTCTCTTATAAGTAACCGAGATCCTGAACCTGTGAACCGTGGTTCCTGTGATAACCACTTTGTAACGTTACTATTTTAGAAACGAAATCAAAGGAAGTATGGTTCACAAAGTTGTTAACATCGTTCGAAATCCTTTCAATAGTTACTAAAATTATCTCTTACTTGAAAATATATAAAAAAATTAACAGAACTACTTGGTATTCCCGTGGATTTAAAAAAAATAAAATAAAACAACCATCTGGTATTAAAGCACCGGTCAAGAAGTCTGGATATTTTTAGCATATTGTTTCCGGTGTTACCCAGGTTTCTTAAATAATAGTCTACATTCATAAGTTAGTTTCCATAATTCTCTACTTTCAGGATATTAAATTTTCACTTTTGTTATTTTAAAAATTAATTACAACGAAAAAACCGTACAAAAATACATACAAGTTTCAGAATTGTATGCTGATTCACGTTTCAGTATTGTATGCTCATTCGTATGTACGTTATTACCAATTACAATAAAATCATGGCAGAAGGAAAATACACCATACGCAGAATGCTTAATAAACAAAGCTCACAGTTAAGACCCCTCAATTATTTGGTTTTCATTTCTCTTATAGATTATTTACTTCAAAACAATGTTCTTCGTAGCCTTTTTATAATTTTACATTCACGATTCGGTCACGTAGAAAATACATTCAATGGATTGTCCACCTCAAGTTAAGCAACTGAACTATGGTGAACATATTAGTAAGCTTCATAGTCAACAGTTTACGAGTAAAGATTCATAACTGATTAGTTGCCAATTTTAATTGGTTTTCTGCTCTTGTAATTAATCAATATTGACCATAACATTAATGCATTGCAATATCCTTAAGAAGTGTCCTTGAAATTTCAAATAATTTCATCAAAAACTTTTTCTCTTTTATATAACTTCTTTTCCTGTGATTACTCGGCGTTGCCCGGAAATTTTTCTACTTGTTTGACCAACGAACCCACTCGCAAAAGGAATCGCTTAGTTAAATTTCCGCTTCCGAGACAAGTGCGGCAGTGTGACAGCACCATTTCATTGAATCGCTTTTAAAATCTAAACAATTTGTCAAAATTTTATGATTTAAAGATGCTTTTAATATTCCTTAAATGCACAAAACAAAAATTATTAAATATTATGATAATTGATATTTTCCTTCCTCAATTACACTCTTAAATTGACGTATTTTTACACTCCTATTTTAATAACGTTTTTACGATAATGTAGGTAAACCTTCGTAGATACAAATATTATTCGCGTATTTTTTGTAGAACACTTTAAGGCGAATAATATTACCATTCACAGTTGTCACCTACCTCTAACCGTTTAGGCGGCGTAAGCAAATACATCTCTCTCTTTTTCAAATATCATTGATATTTATGGTGAAAATCATTTTCAATCTTTCTTTTGATACATTTAAAAAATAAACGTTAACCTTGAATAATCCTAAACATCTTAACTATATCCTTGCTAAATTTCATCACGATCGGTTCTGTGGTTGAGTCGTGATTAAGTAGCGAACATGGACATACTTTCGCGTTACGCATTTATACACTTGTATGGTTTATTTCCATTTAATGTAGGCCACGTACCACCACGTCCGGCGTCTTGCATTGATAGAGAGGAGAGGAGAGCACTCTCCACGCACAATACGTCATAATACAATAAAACTAAATTGATTCTCCAAAAAACTTTTATCACCTACGGCCCTCCACAATCTTCGAACAAATCGCTTTTCGCTCACAACTTTTAAAACACTAATCAAATCACTTTGGAGAAAGTTGTTTGCGACGTGAAAGCGAACTAAAAACACAACTAATTACAACACGTAACTACGTTCGCGCAGAGTGACCCCGCGCATACGAAAAGAGAACGAGAGAATTGGCGGTCGCGGTTCTCAGATGTTTGCCCCTTCGGCAATGGCGAGACTATTAAGAGGAAGATTTTTTATTTTTATTTATTTGAAATATTTATGGCGAGGTTCATGTCGTGAGACCTACTCTTTCACCTGTATTGGGAGAGGGAATTGAGGAGAGATGTTGGGTTACCTGGAAACTCATGATACCGAATCGATATTTGCCTGGAATAGATGAGGGAAACTCCAGCTGAAAACCTCACCTAGTGCGGCCTAGCAGGGTTTTGGAGCTGCGCTCTACCACTCAGCGAAATCATAGAAGCGAAGACGCTCCTCGCGAGACGACGGCTACACTTTTTTACCCTGTATCCGAGCTCTCGGCTATTGCTAGGGTTTCATAACACACTGTTTCTTCCTCCATCTTTCCTGAGTCGTCGTCCTCCTTCTCTTTCTTTCCTATTATTTTTCTCGTTCGTTACGTACGTTGCGAACTAATTCTTTTTGTCACGAATGTTTCAAAGCTACTGTAATTTCTTTCATTTTCCGCCGATTTTTCCTGCTCCTTGATACCATTTATGCCTTTTCTCTTGTTCTTCTGAAACCATTCCCTCGCTCTTCCTCGTGAATTATACAGACATATACAATGTGTTCCAGATTGTCTTCTCCGTTTCCACACAAACACCGGTCGGTTCTTGTTATCCTTTGCTCCAAGTTATTTAGTCATATCTCCATGTCCCGTCAAGACCTCTATAATACAAGTCATGTAACTATGTCGAAAATATAACATGCATTGCCAATTCAAGTTATTTCCAAATAAATATTAATAGTAACCACAAAAGCGACTATTTGTTGTAAAGAAATACAAGTTAATAACACAACCGAACTAAGACATAAGAATATTGGTACCACACGCTCGATGCAGAAAGAACAGAATAGCGCCACAAGAGCATGTGAATTGAATTGATGGGCAACGTTGACAATAGATTTAAGTTTTGAAAAATTCGAATGTCCTGCCAACATAATGCGAAGTTCAAGCGTTGGCTAGATTGAGCACTAGCTCTGTACCAACATCAAGCCAGTTAGACTAACAATATATAAAGAAATAATTTATTGGCAAGAGAGCTTTAACAATCTACCTATGACCATGTGGAGGACAACAAAATAATTTACTGCAACTAATATACATAAACTACTAAACAAAATGCGTTCCCATTATGTTCTTTTACTTAAGTTATTTTTTTAAGCCAAAGTAACATGCCTTTGAGTATAGTATGATTCAATTTGGAGCGATCCACCGTTAATTCTACTTCACGAACTCTACCCATTTAATGAACTCTCATAGATCCCTATCTTGTGTCACATGAAAGGTTGATTGAGAAAGATTGTAGGTTTGATTCCTATGTAAATCATGTTTGTTTGAGGAATTGATTCATTCACTTTTATGATAGTTATGTTATGGCGTTCTCCTGCTGAACAAATTGAGGAGGAAGATGCTCTCAACGCTACTAGAAAATCGGTTCTATTTTCTCTTCAGTGGTCGTGTACCGATCTGTAACACGGTCAGGTGTCTGTCTCCCAAAATGATACTGCTTTTTTCGCGGAACGCGGAGAGTTAATTAAAACAATTTGTATGTTACTCTGATCTGTGATACATATTTTATCATTTTACATCGTTTTATGTTAGATTTATCAGTAATAAAAAAGACAGAGTGTACTAATCTGGATGATGTAATAAAGAGTCATTTCGTGGTACAGGTTTAAATAATCAAATTTATTAATCACAAAACTTAGTACATCACTTATTTGAGTTATTTTTGAATCAATTTAATAGCATATAAAAATATCAAAACCAAAATTCAATAAAATTCTATTCTGTGTTATTAACATTTACCCCTAAACTTGACACTATTTTCACAAGAGAGAAACCTCGACACGAACAAAGGTGAGTAATCAGTAGACATCGGCAATTCCGGCGAAAACAGGCGCAATCAGCCCCTAATAGATTGTTAAGGAAATTACAGAAAGTTTCAGCTTACGAGATAAACTTGCGTCTCAGAAACAACAATAATACGATACGACCTTCAAAGAGTTAAAGTCCTGGGCATTACTTAACTCCAGAAAAATCTTAATTGTCATTACCACGAACACTCTTCCTTTTAGAAAACGTTATAATGAAACCAAGAGTACATAGAACGTAATATTTATTTTTGAAATTTCCTTTTGAATAAAGGAAAAATTATAAATGGTCAGCTTATTATTCATACGTCAATTTCTAAATAAATTGTTCACTTCAGTTAAAGGTTATCAAATATATTCAAGTCAACACCGAACATTCGAGGCAGTGCAGTAACACGCTGTAATACCTTGTAAATGATCCTTCATAGATCTAATTTAAATTTAAAGAATCTGTTCTTATGGTTTGTTCAAAAGAGTCCGTATTTAGTCATGTTAAGTTAACGATCCATGATTAGATATGCTTTTTATGAATAAATGTAGAATCGCTATTCCAGTACTTACTTTTTGAGTTATTCAGAGCTTTGAAACAAATGAGATGTCGAATTTATTTGTTTTATACGCACAAATGCTACCACTGCATGTATATGTTAGAAGTACGAAATTGGTGGTGCAATTTTAATTCTCTCTTACATTAAAGCTTTCATTTAAGAATTGGTATATTCTACTGGCCTGTGTCGTCCCCAAGATTACGATACCATAACATGGATGTGATGACAACGGTATTGTCTGCAGTATAATTTGTGTGAATAAATGATCCACACTAGTTTCATCGCTAGTGAATTTTTGAAGTATATTCTATGTTGCTCAAGTATCAAGGAAAAATATTTACTTCAACCATTTGTAACTTAAAATGTAGGTCTAAAAAAGGTAAATTCATGAAAGTTTTGAAATGTGTATTTTATATCTTTATAATACTTATCAACTCCTGCAAAACTTTGAACACAGATAAATATTTGAACACATTTTTAACTCCATTTTAGACCTTAGAAAGGTCCTTGTTAGCGAAATTCCGTTACTAACATCAATAATGAATTTTCCTGCCAAGAAGGGTGTACTAAAAAAAGAGAGATATGCTTATATGCTGCACATTATCTCCCAAAACGATCTCACACATGCTGAGATGGGAAGTAAGATAATGGAAATAAGGGGTGCTTTTATTACACTTATTCCCTTTTTTACAAAGAAAATTGGAAAACTTCTACCTTTCTTAACATAGGGCATGCTCAAACGACAGGAAAATCATGAAGCTCCATGAATCACATGCAAAAGGGGAAGTAAAGATAGCAGACAGAGCTAAAATTGAAATGTGCAACCATAAACGCATATCAATATAAAAACAAGAAACCTTTACAGAATACAGTAACTGAATTACAGTCAACTTAGAAACGTGTCAACAGTAATGCTTACAAACACTTGGTAAGTGATGTGACACACATACACAGAAAACATACACATTTTTTTAATACTGGACTACAATAATTTTGGACGTCATTATACAAATAGGTGTACAATTGAGATGACCACCTATGCCAAAACTAATAAAATTAATAAAATTTCCTTTTATCTAATCTACATAAGCAGTTTATGAAGATTGGTAGATGAGTTTGTCCTATCTTCTAGATAAAAAGATTGTAGAAATACAGAATAAATAAATGCTACATAAATTACTAGGAAAGATTGCTCTGGATCCGCCTGCTCCAAGAGTCTTTTAACTACTGTAAAAATTATGTATGATCTAGCCTGGGAGGAGGAGGGGGGTGTTGGAGTTGAATACATACCATTTCTCCATTGATTTGACTACATGCATAGAATAACTTAACCTAGTTACATCAGGCATTCCATAAATAGTAGTGAATTATTTATTCTAAAGCAGTAATTATTTATACAAGAATGATAAATCTACATAACATGTTTCAACCGATTAACAGCATTGACACAATCACTTCTGAAATAAACACATACTAATAATAGGGTAAAGAGATATATCATGAAAGGAAATTTCTCAAGTGTTATTCATCAGTTGGAGCTATAAAAGGTAATTTACGCAATTTTTGAACTGGTCGGGTGATGACACCCTTTGAAGTCCTTCTGCCCACTGTACGGATTATCCCAGAACCATCTGGATAAACATTTATTGCTTTCCAATAAAGCCATATTAATTAAGAGTCCCTTCTGAGGGATACAAAATCCCCGATTTTAAGAGGTATAGTTTTGTACTGCCAATCACTGCAAGATTGTAACAAAGAGATATTCTTTGGACCACCTCTCCCAAATTTTGGAGAGGTACCTTCTCAAACTTTTATCTATGTATGGAGGTGACTTCCTTTATTGGATCGCTCAACAAAGGTAAATCCACCAATGGAAAACCTGTTATTAAGTGATTAGGCGTGATTACTGATACGTCATCCTGTCTTTTTCCAGTCAAATACAGAGGCCTCGAATTAAGAATTGCTTCCAACTGATAGAAGGTCATGAACTGTGGAAAAGTCAAAATCTGTCATTTTAGGGTTGTTTTAAAATAAAATTTGAAAGTTTGCACCATCCTTGCAACAAGACCCACCCTCAAAAGGCTATAAGGGGGTTCAAAATTCCAAGAGACACCTTCTGAGGTTAAACAAGTGTGAATTTCTAGAAAAATATCCTCATTTTTGACAAAAGTATGGTAATTCCATTAAATGCTTGTTACCTCTCACAAAGGTGTTTGTATTGTCAGAGAAGATCTCTTTCGGAAGGCCATGAGGGGCAGTGTACCGACACAAGACTTCTAAAAAATGTTGCTTTGAAAAAATTGTACCAGCTCAATGTGTACGACTTTGGTTACATTGTCCTTGGGAGACCAGTTCGCAATTGTAAAGGACCACAGTAATCAAATCAACCATTTGAAAAATGCTCTGACATTCTAACTCCAGAGAGGTAGATAACCCATAATCTACGAACTACTAGTTGTCTATATGGATTTACAGATGCGGCAAAAAATCATGACGCAGCAAACAGTGCAACTTGCTGATAACACCCAGATGCGAGTTCGTAATTGTTAAGAGATTAATTGCATACCTCCACGGTAAAGCTTTTCATGTAGGTCTCTCTTCAATAACTTCACAAAATAATTCTTAGAAGATAAAATAATTAGGTGTTTTTATGAATAAGAAAAAATAGACTTCCCTTACACGGAGAATTTCCTCACTTTCAAGGAACGGAAGTAAGCTTTTTAGCTTCTAGGATTTTTGAACCTGAGAACCCTTCTCCAAACATGACACTTCTTGTGAGAATTCCTGCAATTGAATTGTTCGCACAATACAGTTAGAGAGGTTTGAAGTTCCTCAGGAGAGAGGAAACTGAGTGTGTGACAACCTTTTGTCAGAGGAGTACGTCAATCAGAAACAAACCTAAAACCCATTGCTATGACTCTCAAGCACTTTCCATAGGATGAGAAACGAAGAAGAATAGAAGAGGCAATATAATTTTGGTCGTCGCCTACCTCAGATATACTTAAGACATTCAATGAGCTCTCATTATGAAGCCTTGCTTCACGAGATGGTTGGATTTGAGAGGTCCATGTAGGCCCTTTAATCCACTTCCTCGATGAAATTATCTACTTTACCGTGTACCCCCTAGAAACTAAGACTGCAGGGGTTTGAACAGTGATACAAATCAGCCGTGTCAAGTTTCGGATCTAAAACACTTCATTTTTCACAAACGAATCCAGTTTTTTTTACATTTGACTGTTCTAGCCATAATAATACTATCGAGCTGTCTGTAAATAGATAATAATTTAAAATCGAGACACAAGAAAGAACATAATTTTTGAAAGCTTAACTAATAAACCTGCAGCCAGAAGCTCCTTTCTTGGCAAAAATTAAAAAAATAGGAGTCAACGGGGATACTTTTGACTTACTACATAAAAGTTTGCATTCAGAGCTGGTTTGCAAATAGATAACGCAACCATTAGCTAGCTGTGATGCATCTGAGAATCCATACAGATTCACATCGGAAGAGTGTACATTTGATAAGACGTTCCTTGGAAAGGCGAGTTAATTCAAATGGTTCTACCCTTTTGTGATTTGCAACCATTCTGTTCGCAAATGGCTGGGTAATAAATGGTCCTCTCAATCCAGCTTCGCTGCCTATAATTTTTGCATGAATTCTTTAAGGTTAACTACGAACGGAAACCCAAAGGGTCCCAAATCGACGCAAGCATAGATAATATAGAACGTTTTGAGTCAACGCCACTAGATGATAAATTGTAATACTTGGACACAACAAGCATTATGTCCTTAATTGGGTCCGAAGCACACCTGAAGTTTTATAAGTATCAGTGTAGTGCATGTTAACAACTGTTTTAGATTTTATTTCGTAGGACAAACTGTACGGGAACTCTTGGCTGTTTGAACAAAATTTGAATAAATGGAAACCCGCGTTCTCCAAAACAGTCATCAAGTCACTCATAGAATCAATAGGAGTCTGAACAGTGCTCACTACAATAACATATCGTCCACGTAAAAACAATTGACGATGATACTAGATACAAAAAGATTAACACATTGGAACTTCTTCGAGAGTTCCAAGAGGCATCTCGAAGCAAGAAACGACGAAGAAACCATATGTTACAGTTGAGAATTTGAATGTTTGAAGTAACTCAAGTGGGTTTTCCCTCCACAGTATGTATTGAAATCTGTGATGATCAGGATGTTTCAGCATTTGTTGATAAAACTGCTTTATATCGGCAGCTATGGCAATATCTTTTATCCGACAATTCAGGAGAATATGGAATAAATCTCTTTGAATTGTTAGCCCAGTGTATTGGTCATTTAAGCTAAACCCGGAAGAGGATTTAGTGGAAGAATCAAATACTATTCACAAGCTGGTCGTTTCAGACGAAGGATTAAGATAAAAATGAGGAGAATATAAATGGTTATCACTAATGTCAGGATCTTTAACAATACTTTCATGTCCCTGACTAATGTTATCTCTCATGAAGGAAACATGTTTCTCCCTAACTGTGGGTTTCTGGGTTAACATCCCCTCGACATACTCAAATCTACGTTTAGCAACAATAAATGTACGGCGAAGCATAGATGGGTCTTGTTTAAAAGGCAATGATACAACAAATCTTCCTGATGGAAGTTGAAAAGAATCTTGCTGAAATAATTTCTCGGCAGCGTGGGTCAAAAGATCCACCGGGTCTTCGGGTTGAGGTGGGATTTACTCTGATTCCCAAAATCGCTTTAATATTAATGAAAGGTTCTCATGACTATGAGATGCTGCTTNTTCAATTCATTTATAGGACCTAAGGAAGAGGCACAGCCAGTCATTATTGTACCAAGCTTGGTATTTATGAGGTTAAGTTAATTTTGTGATTTAAACAAGGGTTGCGATGAATTGAAAATCTCACAAAATTCTTCAATGCCCAATAAAATGTCAACTCTTCCAGCAAATTTTATGTTCCTTGGGAGTTTCAAGAATTTGATCCACTTCCTTCCTGCAAAGAAAGATTGTTAGATATTTTTGGCAAAATCACACATTCAATTGACTTTCTTCGAAGAAGAGCTATTTGATTTAATTGTTAAGACCGAGTTTGCATTACTCCCAGAGCGTGAGGAGTTCAAAGTATTAATTTCAATTACATCCCTTTGAAATGGTGATTTTAACTGCTGAACAATGTTATTCGTTACAGCATTAATTTGGGAGCCAGAATCTATTAAAGTTCTACAAATAACAGAGTATCCATCTAATCCCTCAACAATAATTTCAGCAGTTGGTAGGATGACATGTTTTGTTGCGCTAGTGTCACCGCTAGCTGAAACATTAGAAAGAGCATCTTTTTTGTTCACTTTAGGAATTTTGACACTTAGACATACGGCATCTGTTTGAATAGAAACAGAGGAACTCTTACTGGGTCGTACATTTACTACTGAACTTCCCTTTCTGAACTCTGCATGAAACTTATGAATTAAGGTATGATGTTTAGTAGAGCAGAATCTACAAAGCAATTTTGAACACATATTTTGGATTGGTCTTTGAAAGACAAGTTTTACAGATATTGTTTTTAGTTACCAATTGTTTCGAAAAACCAACAAGACACACGATTGAAACGATCATGCAGGTAAGGTAAAAAAAGAGTATGAAGGGGATTATCACATGTGGAGTACAGGTGTGTCTTCGCGCCTGCGCAGTATGATCAATATCGGGGTTACCGCTTAAAATATATATTATTTATATTAGTTTCTCTCGGAAACAGGTTGAGGCAAGGGACAACGTTGCTCCCGTCACGAATAGTTAAACAGATTAAGTACCCAGTTCCACTGACAGAGAGCGCCACTGAACTGACTGCAGACCAGTTCCAGACAATTGAGTGTTTACAACGACTGGCGTCTGCACATCTTTATAATTTTCATATTTACTCATTTTTCCATGTTGAAACAAAGAATAACTATTGCATTATTGAATAGCGTGAATCTTTCTTAGCAATTCAATGCATTTGTCGGGGGTGATGATATTTCGTTACAGTTTCTGAACTGTTCCACAACAAAATCCCCTTTCAAAATAAATATGTTATAAGATCAGGAAAAAATACAAGTTTTATTTCTTATGAAATGAAATAACATGTAACATGCAACGTGAAAAATAAAGCGAAATTGAATGCTTGTATAAATAAAATCTGGTCCCAACGACAGCAGGGCACGTCGAAAATCGTCAGCAGATTCCTGAAAGTAGAATACAATGTTCTTGCTGTAACTCACGAACTGGAGCTGTAACAATCTTGAAGTGTAACTTCATGAAGTTCAAACTGACACTTAGTCGCTGGACGAACTCCGAGTCTGGAAAGGCGAGGAATTTTCTTCTCGGTTAGTCCGTGGTCTGGACATTGATCCAAGTTTGACGGTGCAGTCAGGTTCACTTTCAGTCAGGTTCAGATGTCTCAGGACATCTACTCAGCGTGAGCTCTCGAGTAATTATTTTGCTAGTGGGTACTTGAGTAATACAGTTCTTACGTTAGTTCAGAGATGGCTCCATTTAACACTGAGCATGTAAGAGTAAACGGGAGCGTAGTAGCTCGTACGATGATTCACTGTAGAATGAATTTCTAGTTGCGATCAACAACTTTATTTGTCCTTGGTAACCTATACAATTGGTGGATAGTTACCTTCCAATTGTTAGCTTTCATAACATTCGCGATTCGTTGGAAGTGTCTACTTAGGAATGCGCACAATTCTGGGTTGTGGAGTTTATAAACAAACATTCATTTGTCTTGCATCTTGATGTAAACTCAGAATGTCTTTCGTGTATTCACATGTTAATAACATGGAGTGATAATGTGCTGGGAATATCATGATAATATGTAGCAGTATTCTGAGTATACATTCTGAGCATAGGATGCTGCTACACAATATTTATCTAATCAATAAATAGTAATGTTGACAATGAAAGTGTTTTTTATAGTATCCAATCAGATATTTTACCTCAACAATAAGCTGTATTTTTATTGATTCTTCTTTAATCTTGCTGGTTACTTGTCAGCAGAGTGTGGTTGGCTGTAGACCCAAGGCGTGTGTTGGAGTTTTATGTTTGTACACACTAATTGTGACCTTTCCTCAACAGTCATCTGCTTGAAGGTTGAGCATTTGAATAAGAAATGAGTCTGGTGACGCACGAGACACTCCTTAGAAGGCTTATCCGCAGCAACTTGGTGAGAGTCGACTCCTTGGTGACTTTCCACTTACATGGGACACCGTTTCAGATGATACACGAAGAGTTTTAATTTTGGAAGTTATAAATTGCAAAAGGGTTTCTAGTGACACAAACTTCGAATTATTTAAATACCGCCTTAAGGCAGGGTCCAACTTTTTTACAATGCAAGTTTCCCATATCAAGTCACAAAAAGCAATTATTATTTTACATTGCCTTAAGGCGGAAAGGTTTTGAATAATATGGGAATGAAATGCTTCGAGTAAAGCCACTGATCCTGGTTTGACATCAGGCAAGTTCAACAATTATGTAAGAAATAGCAATGCCCTCGGGGACATTGTACTTCTGAAACACACACGACCACGCCACTCGAAAATTTTCATTTGAGACAGGTAATGCTTGATTAAATTTAACGCATCCCTTCAAGACACCCAGGATATAATGAAATTTTTGAATGTCACGAAGTTTTTATTGTTGCAAAATGAGGGATTTGAACGTATAATAGAACTGTTCCCAATCGTCTGTCCTTCCTGAAAACACAGGCAATTGCACGACGAGCAAGGGAAGAGACGCGCACACTGTAGTTATTGGTATAGCATTGAAATATGTAGCGGTTAAATTGATAAGAGCATCCTGTACAGGAATTCTAGTACCTTTCAAAATCATCAATTTGCAATGGCTCTGCATCCATGAGGTAGATATTTTCATCATAAGATCTCTTTGCATCATCTGACAAACTCAAGGCTGATTTTAATTTAACTTCAGTTATATTCTTAGGAACCTCTACGAACCTAGACATGTCTATGATGGAATTATACTGTCGGATCGACATTCCTTTCACCATGTTTTCCTTTGCTTAGGGAGTCATGATTGAATATTGAAGAATAAATGAAAAACGAAGTTCGAATGACAACTTACTATAACCTCACTTTGACAAGATGCATAAATGCACTTCATGATGACACTGACAACACTAGCAAACATTATTGACGAACCACGTTGGCTCTGCTACCAAAATAGTAGCGAAATTGCGTCACTAACGCCAATGATGAATTTTCCTGCCCAAAACTTGCTCACGAGAACATTGAAGTACTTGTAGGCCACGCGTGTTCACGCGTTCCGTTCGAGCTGCCTTCGAGATACCGACTCGCCCAACCCCTTCATGCCCCGGTTGTTATGTTGCGTAAGACCTAATGCCTATTTCCACCGACGGATCGCGTCAGCATGGCCAGCGAGCGGAACAGGCGTCCCGCAGTCCTCTTCCCCGGAGCTCCCGGGCGGCACTGAATAATAAAATTATATTAACTTTTACGCGGGAACGCTTAACTCTCCTGTTTTTTATAACACGGCGGTTGCGCAAATCTGCCGTGGAGAATCGATACCCCTGGTTCGTTCTCATCTGTCTAGACTGCCAAGTTATAATCTAACTTGAAATGAAAGTCATGGAGTAATGTCACTTGAAAAGTCAGCGGGAACATATTATCATTTATGTAAAACATTAAGAGGGCGAGTTTAAAATAGAATTACTCCTCCGCTACTATTTATGGGGAACATGGAACACGTTGACATTTTTAAAAGGTTATTTTAATCAAATGTTCTCTTTTTAATGAAACTTGGCACGGTAACAATGATATTAAAGCATTAAATGAGCACACACACAAAAGAAAAAAAGGATATTGAAATTAGTACTCTTCAAGGGGACATTGCATTCAACTTCACGGTGGGTTAACAGTTCGACGATCTGCACTGTATAAACCAACGGCGATGGAGTAGTTGTAGCGTAGTAGTTGTAGTTGAGTGGTAGAGCGTAGGTTTACAAGCTGCAGAAACCAAGTGAGGTTCACAGCTGGGTTTTCCCTCACTCAAATATAGGTTAAGGTGGGACTAGCGCTCCGAGTCAAATCACTAACACACATAATTGTTTTCTTCATTTTTATTATAACTGCTTTATGCCACAACATTACGAATTACAATGATTAAAAACATGATCTAATTTGTATGAGTTAATAGTACAGTATAAACAATATTCGGAAACTCGCTTGATTCCTTTGAAATGCGTAAGAGCATGTACAATTATGGGGACCGAGCGCGACAATTTCGTGATTTATTCTTCACAACTCGGAAAAAGTTAAATATCTTTTTGTAATGCCCGATGACATACAGATAGTAGGGATGTAAAAATACTAAGGAAGATTGTCTACAAATCAAAGTAAACTTCCATCACTTTCGTAATTTATAAGTTGGACATTTTTTTAACTTTAGTTTTTCTTCCATAAGACGTAATGTCAATTATTACTATCAATTATAATTGCAGTTATTTCATTTCAATGACCCGTGATACATGTTTTTCATGTTAAAATGAAAAATACATGTTTGTCTGTTTATTTACAACGATTTCAGATATGTTAATAATAATAATAATAAGCATCTTTATTTGGAGGCAAATGCCTTCTATTACACTTAACCTCTTTGTGAATACATTTACATAAAAAAATAACTATATATGATATTAACTATGCGATAAAAAATAGACTAAGAGAAATTAAAAAAGGAAGAGATTTAAGAAAGGAAAGAATAACTCATTCATCCACCCATTCATCCATTTTTTAAATTAAATTAATTCCATGTATTAATTAAATTAATTCCATGTATTAATTAAATTAATTCCATGTATTAATTAAATTAATTCCATGTATTAATTAAATTAATTCCATGTATTAATTAAATTAATTCCATGTATTAATTAAATTAAAAGTATTAATTAAATTAAATCCATATTAGTGATTTAATTCTTTCTACACTCGTACTACCTTGAGGTAAGACCATTGTAAATTGATCAATACATTTACCTGCCACCACTGAGTCAAAAACCCGTTTTTTCATGTGGAATGGTGGACTGAGCGGGTTTTCCCTGTGACTCATTCTACCACATTTGTTCATCAACACGCCCTTTTTGTGTCATTGTACTTCGCCCGTCGAGAAGAGGTAGATCAAGCACCGTCACCCTGATGCAATTCTTTTCTTGCAATTGAAGGTTTGCAACCAAGAGGCACTGATATTTAATTCTGAATTTGCTAAAACCAATTTAAATACATAGTTTTTTTTATCAGGATGCCAAATATGCAAATTAATATATTGAAATACTAATAATTATTTTATTGCAGGTGCGTGATTATTTTTATTATTTTCAATGGTAGTATCTCTCAAATGTACGCCATCTTAGAATGATTTCGTCTATCTATGAAAGCTTTCCCCCAGGATTATCCTTCCCTTCTCTTTGTGTACTTTGAAAGATACTTGCTTCTTCTTTACGGTCTACTTTGCCTCAAGTTGTTTTGAGTTTTGTGTTTGCTCAACGTGAGCTTGGTAATTAGACCGTGTTTATTTGTAATTGAAGCTAGTTCTGTAGTATTCGTGTGCGTTCAGCAGTTCACGATTTATAATCAAGAGAATCACGCTATTTCTAAGCACCTACTTCCAAAATAGTATTTCAAATAAGATATGGAATATAAAATATGTAACTGATAAATGTATTAAAATAAGTTGTCTCTCTTCTATCTTCTACTTGTGTTCACAAGATGGATGCGAGGTGAAAATTAGTTTTCATCAAAGACTAGCGACCCACCCCGACTTTGCACGGGAGCTTTGTTTTAGACATTATTCTCGTCTAATGTCTTATTACAATTTAAATATTTTGAACGACATACAGAAATTTCTTAAATTGCGGTGAACCACCTCCAAATAACAGATTAATTATGTTATGTTGAATTAAAATGGGGAACCGGACCGATATCTGAACTCAGAACGCGATGAGCAGAAGGTCATTTGTTCGAATCCCAGCCAATTGAGTGTTAAGTACGTTTATTTTAAAGAATCGATTTCAAAAGTAAAGTCTGAATTTAAGTATAAACTAAATCAAATGTCTAAGATTTTATGTTAAATTTATATATCTAAATGAATATAAAACAAATATGACTCTTGAGTTTTGTCCATAATTTTGTGCTGTGTCCATCTTGTATCTTGCCCAAAATTTTAACAAGGAATTGATATTCATTCGATGTTACATTTGTCTTAGATACGTTATAAAAATATCGATACCTCTCACATTAATGCAATTTAGAACAAGGCCAGTATAATACGTTTCATGTAAACGACTATATTATTTCTTTATTATTTATTAAAGTTTCATTTATTTATTATTTTTTATGAAAGAGTAGGGTTAGGGTCTGGTAGGGTTAGGTTAATTCATTGTTTTTAATCGGTATATTAAGAATTATTTTTATTTATTAACATAAAATTTCGTAAACTACTATATTAACAAAATCTTCATGGTTCTGGGAAATTTTCGTCGGAGCTTGTTGACCACTTCATCTACTCCTTTTATCGAGACCAAGGTATTGTTCAACTCTAGTTTCCATGGTCATCAAGGGACTATTGCGGGAACAATTGAAACATGACACTTTATTTTTAATTCACACAAAGAAATAATTTTTATTTTTACTTCATACAAAGAAGGTTGTACAGCTACTTCCAAGTAAAAGATCGTTTGCATCGTTTGATTAATATTCCTGCAGTTATATTTTACTCCCTATTAATTTTATATTTCCTTTAAAATATTGGACATCCTTTACTCTCATTTATGGTGTTCGCTAAAAATCAAGATTCTAGTTAAAGATGTTTCAGTCTAATGTAAGGGGTATTAATTAAAAAGTCTTGTTTAAAAAGTGAGGAGGATAAATCAAAAGCATATACTGCATTGTGTTGTCTTCCCTCATGTTTTTGGTTGAAATAAGAGAAGCTAACAAAAGAGTTTAATTAAAGTGTCGTTTCACTGTCTCAAGAGATTATGTGGTTTTACCGTATCTTTAAAGAAATAATGTGGTTTCTATTTTCATACATTATATTTTGTTTCATTTAGTATATGTATTGCAATTGTAGACAATATTTACGAAACATACAAAGGAAAAGTAATAAAAACAGAATTATCAATTTTATCGGTATGTGTATTGCTATAGTTTGTTGTGGGTGGCATATCAGAGCAATAATATGAAAACACATTGTACATACTGGGAAATTCGTTTCAATTAATGTAATGTGGAAAAAAAATATTTTTTGGAGTAAAAGCAGGAAACAATTACCTTTTGTATATTCTTGAAAATCAAAACAACAGAAAATATTCAATTCAAAATCACGTGCATTTTCAATGCACTTTTGTTTTGTTCTATGCACAAATAGTCAACCCATTCACGGATTCCGAATAGTAAAATACATCTGTAAATACTATTTTGCACCAACAAAACGTTTAGTTTATATAAAACTAATACATCCGACGAATGTTTTTCGAAGGTAGGATACGCTGTGGTCCAATGCATAGTTACAATAGTGTATGTGTTTAGACGGTAAATCAGTGATAGCAATAAGATAAATGAAACAAATCCTTCTATGGAGTTTTTAAAATTCACTTTTGTCAACATACTGCTAGATGATGCTTCTCTCGGTTATCAAGGAATAAATGACAGTTTCAAACAAAGACAGTGTACTGAGACACTATACATATGTAATTGTAATTTCTTCAAAACTGGGGGAAATGGGTATCTCATTTCCAATACCTCAAAAGGCTCTAATGACCATGACGTTGACGAGCTTTAATGCCGTCCCCCCAAAAAATTCCAATGCCCCACATCTGAAAATCGAAGTGATACCACTCCGACCACCATGTAGCGAAATTAAATTTAATATCACTACAAATTACAACGTAATTACAACATAATTAAGCATTATTCTACTCAGACTTTTGCCCCACTTCACCTCATATATAAAATACAAGTGTTTGAATTAGTAATGAAAAGATACTGTGCATTTTATACCATGATGTTTTCTCACTTTCAGTCATAAAAAGGCAATACTTTGAAAGCTGTCTGCTACAAAACACTTGAGAGAAAAGCGGAGCTATAAGTCACTAGAAAACTCTTTTACTGAGATACTCAGTTATGTGTTTCTCAGTAAAGCGGAATTCTCATAATGATTTGGACGTTTTCCGACTCATGAAAAACTGAGTGTTTGGCAAATTATCAATCGATCTGTGAATGGTTCTGAGACACAAACATTTCGTCATAATATCTAAATTAAATCTCGATATAGAATCGAAACATCTTAACTTTGAAAAACCACATTTCACCTCTTTAAAATTGAAATTTCCAAAAATCCTTTCTTAGTGAATATCTACTAACCAAAAGGAATGTCTTGTAAAAATTTGTGTGAGTGAGAGAGAAAGAAAATATGTAAATCAGTCATGGTAACGCCATGTATATTATTAGATGTTTATTTATCACCCAGCGTGTAGGTAACAAGCAACCAAACGAGGTCATCCATCCAAGAGAAAATTGCGACGGACCGGGACTCCATCCCAGGATCACATGATTTGGCCGTAGGTGCGTGTAGCGTCACGGAGCTCTACGACGCCATTGGAGAAGATTAAAATCATTATAGTAAAATTTTGTGTTGGTCTGCCTCGTTAGGAAGTGTGTCGTTGAGGAGTCGCGGGTAGGGATGTTGCGATATTATCGATATGGATAGTTATCGATATTTTCGTTTAGAATTTGCGATATTATATCGATATACACCATACGATATTATCGTGACATCACGGAGCAAATATCGGGTTTCGATATCACGCTTCATGAAAAAAATTACGGAACCTCCTTGGAACAAACTTAACTCTGAAAAGATAAAACGCAGATAAAACACATTTCTGCGGATAAAACTTCAAGACCGGGTTGAGGGAGGAAGTAGATGAGTCGTCATCGCATGTGTGAAAACACTAACACCACCCTAATGTGAAAACACCAACACCACCCTCAGCAAAGGAGGTTATGCGTATTGTTTAGTTGTTTTTGTACAGTGCTCTTCAAATACGTACTTTGAATTAATTTTGTAGTGCAGCTCAGCATGTCGAAAATTGTCATTTAGTGAAGTGAAACTCGTAATCAACCACAAACAAAGCAATGGCTCCAGCAGTTAGTAAGCTTTGGAGCTTTTCTGAGGAAAAAAGATTTTAAAAAATCGCTACCAGCAAAAATTGTTCGAGGGATGTGAAGTTTAGTGGGAACACCACTAATTTAGCCTCACATTTGCGAAAAAAATCATCTTATAGTTTATGACCTCTAAGACTGCAAATTTGAAAACACCTATCAGCGTTGCTATTCAACAACCTTCTACTTCGTCCACTAACTTCGTGTCTACTTCCTCTAGCTATACTAACATTGTTAAACAAAGTTCTGCAACCGAGCTCAACTTAATATCTCCTATCCGTGAAGCATTTAATAGAGCTAGAGATTACTCTGAAGGAGGTATACGGCATTCTAGTAAACTGCTTGTTGTACTTCATTTGCAAAGACAAACGTCCCTTCTACATTCTAGAAGGCAAAGGATTCAGAAAACTAATGAAGAAATTGACTCCTTCATTGAAAATTCCTTCTGCTGCCTTCATGAAAAAACAGCTTGATTTAAAGTACAGCGCTGTGGCATCTCGTTATAAACAAAAATTACAAGAAGTACCTCACATCTCATTCTCTATGGACTGAAACAATGTCAGAAAAAGCTTCTTTGTTTTAAATAACAGCAAGCTTCCTTTAAAACATTGACATTCATCACTTGATTTGAGTATCGTGCAGTGGCAATCTAATCACACAGCTGAAATGTTCGAGCAAACCATGTTAAAAGTGTTCAATGAGTGGAACATTAGGAAGGAAATGGTTGTAGGTATTAGAACACAATGGATCAAAATGAGATGGAACTCGACCTACTATACGATCGAGAGATTTCTGGAACTTTTAAAAGTTGTAAATCAGATTTTAATCGATGATGACTCAAGTCCAGAGATGCCGAGCGCAAGTGAAGTTGAGACACTCAGAAATCTCGAAACTTTTTTAAAACCTTTCGAGAGTGCTACCATCAAATTATCAGGAGAGAAATATGTGACTATGTCTAAAATAATTCCTATGGTGCATTGTTTGGAAAATAGATTATATGATTTTGAATCAAACGATGCCAACATTTTGGCTGTTAAAGACTGCTTGTTATCTGCAATGAACAAGATATTTGGGGATGGCTGAACATAACTCTAGAATCGCAATTTCTGCTATACTTCATCCACGGTTTAAGACCATTCATTTCAAGAATCCCACTGCTTGTGCTAGAGCAACAGAAAAATTGAAAACGATGTGTGCTGGAGAGCGATCATCAGAAGAATGAGAGGAAGATGCGCCTACAGTTGGATCTGACAAACCATTTGAATTTTAGCAGACTCACAAGGAGTTAGTACACGGCAAGAGGAAGAAGAAGAAGAAGAAGCAAAGTTCTGGTGAGGATTCGTCAGAAGTTACTTTATATCTAGCGAATCCAGTTAACCCCTGAAGTCAAATCCACATGAACAATGGGAAGAGAAGATGAACATATTTTCCTGGGCTCTACAAATTGGCATAGCAATATCTTCTCAACATGGCTACATCAGGACATTGTGAAAGGTTATTTTCTAAAGCTGGTGCTACCATAACTCAAGATAGAAATCGCTTACATGTAAAGTACAAGCAAAAACTTATTTTTTGGCCTGTATTTCAGACGATGCTTGGTTCGAATAGACATTAAACTTTTCACTTTCTTCATTTTTAATTATTTTTAATATGTAATCAACAGCGTATTCAGTGATTAAGTCTTAATTCTTATAATAAAATGTATCGTAAAATATATATTTGTTAAGTATCTCATCAACTTCCCATGGGTCTTTTCTCTTATCCCCTCACCCAAACTTCTTTTCTCATAACCCCACCCCCGCATTTCGACTTTTTTAAAACATGAATCATGTGAAATGTATTGTACTAATTTTTTTGATCAAATTACCAGTGAGAAGCATCTTTTTACTGTTAAAAACTGCTTGAATTCCAGCTTGACCTTGAAAAAATGTCTCGGAAATATATGTTGTCAAACTCGGAAATGTTAAAATTAAGCTGAAAATAGATTCTCACTCTACCTCCAAACAAATTTTAACATTTCCGAGTTTGATAACCCCTGCATCGTCGTTACATGGTAAAATGAGTTGTTTTCTTGAGTGCTAAAAATGAATCTTAAAATATCGATATCATTCGATATTGAGGATATCGATATTTGAATCCGATATTATATGAATATCGATACCAAAAATTGATATCGATAAGGAATATCGGAACTAAACCGATATCGCAACAACCCTAGTCGCGGGTGGACTCTTCCATCTAATTGCATAGTACATTCCATACAATGGTTCAGATGAAAGGACATTGTTGTAGTGACATTGTTGTAGTTGAAAATACGAAAAAGAAGACATTGTTGTAATGGTTTCTTGGTTATTGGGCACACACAGTTACAACTTCGAGCAACAATAAAACGTTCTCTCTGGTGGAGGACAATTGAAAGTGTGGGTGGAGAGAGAGAGAGAGAGACTGAAGGAGATGCTGAGAGCGAGTGGATAGAGTTGGACGCGCAGAGGCTGAGTGACTGTGGACTTGGGGACATTATGGTGCAAGAGAGTATATCTTGGAATAAGTGATGTCTGGGTGTTTTTCATGAACATCCCAAGTTGTATACATTCTAGTATGATTTCATAGTTATATTAAATATATACCACTCCAAGTTCTAGTATTTTTCTGGTTTTCGGTTGTAAAGCCAGTGGTGGCAGCGAAGACGACTCGATATATAATAAGTAATTCAATTAGATATCGAAAAGCAATTTAACTGAAAGCCACCGTACGGAAAGTAGCGTTTCGGGGAAAAAGCAGCAGTGTGGAATCTGCGCGATAATTAGGAACGCTACGCCGCGTCACAGTGCGCTACCGCAGCCCCGCCCGGAAGTTGTGAGTTAAAAACGACGTCCTATCAATTCAGTCTGCATTATTCCGTCACAGCTCGGAAGAAGGTCAAAAGTGAAAAGCAATTATGTTAGTATTTTGAACTTCAGAGAATTGATGTTTCCCGTTTGTCATAAGGTAAAATACCGGACTATTATCAAATAATCAATACCGTACGTGCTACCAGCATAGAACAACAAAAAATCGCTATATTATTACAAAAAATTATAATTACTTTAAAAGTGTTGCATTTACGTATGAACCGTCATCGAAATAGAAAACATTGAGAGACGTGGTTCGTTATAATTTTCTTGAATTTATGAGTGAATGAAGCGTTATGAAGGGTATCGTGATGTGAGGTGGAAGTAAAATAGATATTGCAGTTATTTTTAAAGAATTCTCAATAAATCAGACATTCTGGTAATTACTACAAGTTATTTGGATAAATTTACGTTGCATCTCTTGTATTGAGTCAGTTTCTACTAAAGTTAGGACTCAAGGTGGGCACATTTATAATAAGGGTAAATTAAATAAACAGCGTGAAATTTTGTCTTAAAACAAGAAAGGAGGCATTTTTAAACACCATTTCCCCTTTTTTGAGATCTCTTTTCCTTTCTTTTCACAACCGTGCTCATTATTTTCTTTTTCCCGTTTTACTGTAGCTTTGCAATAATATTCTAGAGCGCATTTTCTCATTTATAAGAGATATGACTTTTTTTGTGGGGTTTTACGGTTAATGTCGACATCAAAGGTAATTGGAGCCCGAAAAACTTGTACAGATAGGGAAAATGCAGTTACGCGCTAGGGAGAGCCAACATGACTCTCCCCGCGTGTGGGACTCCCCGAATGACTCGACCATACCCACCAAAAAACCCTCCTGAATTACAACATACCAAATCATATCTCAAAATCAAATATCAAAACATCAAATGGGGGGGACAAAGAATAAGGGGAGACAAAAAATGAAGGGTAGGACAAAAAATGAGAGGGATGAAAAAAAAAGAGGAAAATGAAAGATACCCTAGCCTTAATAGCGTCGGGATCGAAAAGAACAAGAGGTGACCAAGGAAGGTTAGAAAAGAGAAAGAAAGGGGCCAGGCACAAGTAAGTGGAAGCAATGCCAGGCTCAGCTCGGGACCCGTGTTCGCCAAAAACGTACTTTCTAGATATAAGTCCCCTGGGGGGAGAGAGAGAGATATGACGTGAAAGTTTCATGTCATATATCGACAGCTTCATCAAATATTTAGATAACTGTCAATTATTTGCTCCTGAATGTGAAAATTGCGAATAGTAAGACTGTCTGCTTTCAGAAAAGCGGTGACCAAAAGCAAATGTGCAAAAATGGAAAATATTTGTCTAAAGCAATTCCTCTTTCTCATTTTCAACTCCTTTAGCATCTTTCAGATACATTATTTCTCCTAATAGAAACATACATTTTTTTAAAATAAAGAGATGCTTAATACCTTGATGTACAATAGCTTTTTTTTCATAATATGATAAGTGATGATTTGATATATTTATTTGCAAGTCAAAAAGCTAGAACAGAGGAATGATGATTTCTTGAATTAATCGGGTAAAACAGCGCGCTTCGTCGCTTTCTTTACATTATTTTAGCTTCTCCCTTCATCTCTTTTTTTCATCTAAAAGTCTGAACGCTGCTAATGACTTTGATTAGTGAAGAGATAACTATAGTTTCCGAGAGTATAACTTGTATCAGTTTCCTTCAGTTAATATCCCATGGCGGTTCCTTTACTTTCCCTACTTGTCACAGACACTGCTTTGAGATACACTGACACGTCCCTGAGAGAATAATTAACTCACACGTCCTCTGCGGGGAGGATGAGAGCGCTGGTGTCGATGACTACAGCGCTGTGGTGGGTTGAGGAAGCTACAACTCGTGAAGTGGAGGCAAGAATACCGTGTAGAAAGGAGCATATGAACACGGTACGATCTATTATTAAGGAATCACAGAGTGTGTTTTATCTTTACACTTCTATACAAGACCGAAGATGTAAAACATAAAGAAAATAACAAAGAAAATCGAAAATAATCATAAAAAATTAATGATTATTTTGAGAATAACTTAAAAGTCAAATTTCTCTTCGTGTATTGCAGTAACTTTCCAAATTAATACGAAAATGATATCCCATTAGTGGCAATTTGTTCAGAATGGCGGGAAGGGAATATTTTGTAAAGAACTTGTATTTCGTAAAGAAGAAAGTATTAGACATAAGATACAACTTTTCATTTTTTCTTATTTTCGAATTCATCTTTACGCCATGTCTAAAGGCTTATTTCCTTCTTTGCCCACAACCGGAGAGGTATCCATAAATGTAAGGTGTAATATTAGTACTATCGCAGTCCAGCGTGTCAGCAACTCATTGGGGTGGGAACGACCCTGCTAAAATTCTTCGAAAATTAAATGCGGGGTGAAGGGGATAAACAGGTAAAAGAAGGGGAAAATAAATTCTGCATGTTATCTCAAATCCTTAGGACTTCTTTTAAACAAACTAAAACAACCTTAGTGACCGTCGTTGGATGCCGACGTGCTTGAGCGGAGCTCTAGGTAAAAGGATTAGGCGACGGGCTGCTCTCTAGAAAGTTACCGGGCGCGAGTGGGGACCTGGGCCGCATGCTTCAGTAATATGAGAAAACAGGGTCTGGAAGATGGAAGAAAAGAAGACACGCAAATGGCAGCGATTGGTTTAAGTGCGGTAATAGTGACAGTATTGCTAATAATTGGTGAATTCGAGCCGAATCCTGGACCTGATAGCATGGTTCAAAGCGAAACCACGCTGTTGATAATATGCAGCGACAGGAAGCTGAGCTCGGGGGCACAACAGCTGTGAAATTAGAGAAAAATTGAACGGGGAGAAGATCCAAATGTTGGGGAAAAAATTTCAAATCTCTAGCAAGCAAATTGATGAGCTCCAACGAGAAATTGTGAAATTGAGACAACAATTGAAAGTCAGAGTTAGAGAGGAAGAAGTGAATGATGAGGGAAGCTCGGAGCAGACACTCAATGAACAAATTAAGAGCTTAGAAACGACCAAGGATTGCTTAGTAATCGGTGATTCTATAGTCAGACACGCGGGAGAGGAAGACGAAAAGATCGATGTGAAGAGTTTTCCGGGAATTCGAATTCAGCAATTGCGGTAAGTCATTGAAAACAGAGAAATGGGAAATCCAAAAACAGTTATAATTCATTTAGCAACAAAAGACGTAAGACATCTCAACAATGATTATATTATGGGAGATGTCTTGTCATTAACGATTATATTAACTCTTACGATGAAACAAACATAGAAATCAAACATAGACATAGCAGTCGGTAGGCGCATGAGCGCGCAAAGCTCAAGGTCCCGGGTTCGATCCCCGATCCCGTCTCCCATTTTCATTCGACGTAACATGATTAATCTTACGATGAAGAAAAAATTCGTGAACCCAATATCTTATCAGCGTGCTAATGAGAAGAGGCATTCATTGGAGGTGAATTTCAAATATTTCAAAGTCATTTGAAACTGAAGTGGAAATGTTGGGCGTTAAGACTGTGGATCCAAATTGCTGGTTAAGTACAAAGGACTTTGGATGCGACGGATTGCACTTAAATTGCCGTGGTGCAACCAGTCTAGGCAAGTTATTTTAAAGAATTCGGGAAAATTGCGCAAGGGAATGACTAACTATATTGGAGCCGGCGGAAAATGAAGCAACGGAGGCGCTGGTGACTGGTGACGCGTCGACGGCGAAGAAGGAAGACACGCGACAGGTGATTCAAGGCTGGTGGGAGGAGGTGGAAGAGGTAACGCTGAAAGTTCTGACGGCTGCGGTGGCGACGGCGGCAACGGCGGTGACGGTGGCGGCGATGATGAACGCGGCCAGGGGGACGAGGGAGGCGGTGACCCTGGAGAGGGAAGAGGTGATGCCGGCGAGGGAGATTGCTCCGGTGACTACAGGGGAATTGACAGCTTTTCGACGTCGATGATGGGAATAAATTTCAATATTACTAATAAGGTAAGAGGGGTTGTTGGGCCCGGTGGGGGTCTTTTGCGGTTGCTGCAGGTGAATTGTAGAAGTATCGGAAATAAGATGTTACATTTCGACACTTTATTAGACTTTTACGATCCACACGTAGTTATAGGTACAGAATCGTGACATGACGTAAACATCAATGATGCAGAAATATTTAGATCATGATATGCAATTTATCGAAAGGACAGAGAAAATAAAATAGGGGAGGGGCTTTTATTTGTATTAAAAATATTTTCAACAGCTCTTTAATATTGTCAGATGGTTATCATGAATTGTTAGGCGACCAAATAGAATACAAATACTGCGAAAAGAAATGAAAAATAGTCGCAGTATATAGAGCACCGGATACAGGTATAGGAATACCTGAGAAAATTAAAGAACTCATCCTTAACGATAATAAATTTAGGAGTCATGTAACAATCGGAGGAGACCTAAACTTTCCAGAAGTAAGATGGGAAGGAAAAATTCGAGGGGTGATACACAGTTATTAGCGAACGACACGGTATGGGAAGAGGGGTTAACACAGGTAACACCAACACCGACTAGGGGAGAAGTCTGGATGTTTTCCTCGTTAAGCCCGATGATTTATTTCTCTCGTCCGCGGTGATACCAGGTGTAAGTGACCACAAAGTAGTTCTACTATAATTACAATGGGCAACTCACTTAAAACCAAATTCCACAGTGAATAGGAAAATAATTCAATATGGGAAAGCAAACATAAATGCAATTCAAGAATTTTTATATTTTAATTACACTAAGAGGTCATTAGAAGGGGAGAACATTGAATAAATATGGAGAAATTTTAAATTGTTAATCACGGACGCAACAAAACTATTCGATCCAATCAAAACAATTAAATCGAACTCAGATCCAGAATGTTACACCCCAAAAATTAGGAAACTTAAAAGAAAAGCAAGAAGGGTTGGGGCGCAACGCCAGGCGAACGTAACACTACAATATAAATTCAAAAGTTTATCTAAAGAATTAAATACGGAAAAAATCATAGCTCGTAATAAGTTTCTTAGTGCTATTTTAGGCAGGGAAAAAGACGGTAAACAGAGGTATGTCAGAAACCTTAGGAGAAGGAAAGAAGTCCCTTTTTTGACAGATTCGGAAAATAACAATTCAAAAGTACACATAGCTGAAGATGAAGCTAATATATTCAATAAATACTTCGCGTCAGTGTTTAGTGATAATTCTGAAGTCACAACATTAGAATCTAACTTAGAATATAATTCCTTTAGAGTGGGCGGGTCATATTAGAAAACGTCTAAGAAACTTAAAGAATAAAAAATCGGTAGGGTCAGACGGGGTTACCACAGATATTTTAACGTTAGGAGGGGAAGCGATAGAATCATATCTAAATAGCATTTTTGAAATCTCAATTAATAATACGCAAATACCACAAGACTGGGAGAATGCGATCATAGGTCCGATACACAAATCAGGTAGTAAAACTTCAGTATCAAATTACAGACCTGAGAGCTTAACATCGGTTGTATGTAAGATAATGGAACACTTAGTAGCAAATTATATAAGAGAAGAGTGGAATAAACTGGCGCTATTACATGACAAACAACATGGGTTCCGACCGGGGTACTCCTGCGAAAGCCAAATCATATCGTTAAGTCAGGACCTTGCAGACGCGTTAGAGAAGGAACAGAACATAGATGCTGTCGTCATAGATTTTTCAAAAGTGTTTGATTTAGTATCTCATAATTTATTAATTCAGAAAATATCGAATACTGACATAGAAGGGTACTAGAGTGGATCCGTGAATTTCTACATAATCGGAAGCAAAGGGTTAGGGGTTCGGAAATATTATCGGAAGAAGTAGACGTCACATCAGGAGTGGTACAAGGCAGCGTTCTCGGACCTTTACTATTTACAGCATTTATCAACGACCTGCCTGAGAAAATAAATTCAAATACTATATTATTCGCGATGACTGTATAATTTACTGAACAATATACAACCCGGAAGACAGGATAACATTGCAACGAGACCTTGATGAAATCCACAAATGGGTAACTATAAATCGAATGAAAATAAATTCAGAGAAGAGTAAAGCGATATGTTTCACTCGTACCCGCTTATGGCAAAATTGGTCCCATGAAATCTGTTCATATCCAACACCGGAAGTAAATTCATGCAAATATTTCGGTATCATGTTTAAGAATAACTTGGAGTGGTCTGATCATGTTAACGGCGTTGCACAAAAATCTTGAAAGACTCAAAATTTCATTAAACGAATTTTAAAGAAAGGCAGTAATCCGACAACAAAAGAGTTAGCATACACAACCCTTGTAAGACCTCTACTGGAATATGCATCGGCAGGATGGGATCCTTATAGGAAATATCAAATAGAAGAATTAGAAAAAAAATCACAAAAAAAGCGATTAAATTCATAAACATGGGTAATAATGCGAATAATTACATAAAAAATAGAACCTCTCCAAATTCGTAGAAAAAGAGCGCGACTGGGATGTTTGTTCAGTACACTTAAAAACGAACCAGCGTGGCGGGATGTCAAAGAGCGTTTAGAAAAACCGATTAGATTGGGGAGACAAGATCACTTTTTCAAAATTCGTGAAAGGAAACAAAAAACAGACGTAGAAAAATACTCGTTTCTCAATAGATCAATCAGGGACTGCAACAATTTGCCTGTCGTGGGAGCGCTATCGAGCTCAGCAGCCTCTCTTAAATTCAGAAACGTCCTAAGAAAAGGGGAATGGACAAATCACAAGGATTAGACAAGTTCGGGAAGAATGGATACGTTACTGTAGATGGGAAGCTAGTGGAGTAACGGTGGGTAGTGAAGTGTAGTGTTGCGAGAGAAATAAATGATTTAGAAAAGGTAGGAAGGGAAATGTGAAGTGCACGAAAGGGGTAAATCGAGTGTTTGGATCATCAGTGAAATGAAATGTGCAATAAGTATTTATTTTTTTTGTTAATTATTTAAATGTTTCAGGGTAAAATGTTTTTTTAATATATTTAATACTTTAATATTAGTTGTATCATAGTTTAACGATTTATTTAACAATTTTTTATTTTAGTGCTCTGTGATATGTATTTTTGTATTTTTATTGTATTTTCTTATACACTGCCACCGGGTAAGATCTGCCCAATTGCAGTAAATAAATATAATAAACAAGGTGCTTTAATAGTATATTTTTGAGTAATTTTCATCATTATTTTCCTTGTGTACTATATCCATTAGAAATGAAATGTGTGTGGTGCGTACAGTTTGATTAATCATCTACTGCAAAGAATTGAACAAAAACGAAAGGGCTTTTACTGAATAGTTTTATCGTAAAGTCTGAGCGCTAATTAGCCCCGGTTCATCGACTGCACAAGTGACCATACCAGCTACACTGGGGACAAGCAACGTTGCAACGGAACGGACAGTGAAATATCGGTTTCCAATACGAAAGGGACCAAGTCCTGCATAGGACAAGAGCACCAAAACGGGAAGACTGCAAGAGTCACTGATATACGAACCAGTGGAAACAATACAAAGAAATGTTCCTTTTGTACTACATTCTCCATATACAATTTTTATTTTTGTATTTCACATACAAAAGTATTCTATTTTATAATAATAATAAGCATCTTTATTTGACGGTGAAGTTAAGGCAAATGCTTTCTATCACACTTAACCTCTTTGTGAATACATTTACATGGTAAAATAACTATATATGACATTAACTATGCGATAAAAAATAGACCGAGAAAAATAAAAAAAAGGAAGAGATATAAGAAAGGAAAGAATAACTCATTCATTCACCCATTCATCCATCACCATTCATACAGTGGTCCTTGTGTTAATGCAACTCCGAGAGCAAAGAGGATCGCAATGTATTGGAGAACGTGTATTTTGTTGAAATATTAGAACAAATATTATATTAGTTGAAATAATATAATTATGTACAAAATAATAGTATGTTCTTCTCAAAGTAAAGATGCATGTTCGGTAAATTCGATATTATTTTGGGATTAACTATACTGACTTGTTTCTTAAGTCAAGTAAAAAGTGTATGTAGTTTTTTTAACGTTAAGCATGAAAAAATCTAAAATTAAGTTATTTTCAGTTTGATAGATTTTACGAACTATCTACTCCGTCAAAATTGCTTAAGAGTTAAAGTGGATGTACATGTGACAAGTGTATGCAGGCATCCCGTTGAACTGTCCCTATTCCCATCTACGCGTATTCGTCAATCTATGATTTTTAGCGTTGGCTCATCATTTTAGCGTCAAATTGCGTGAATCGTCTTATATCGTGGAAAGGAATAGTGACGGCAGTATTGCCAATGCAAATTACCCAAATGAATGAGTGACCTCAGTAATTTTTATCCGGTCACAGTTGTCACCTAAATATTAATTTTATGTTGATAAAACAGATAAAATTTTAAAACATGTATTAATTTATTTTGTTTATTTGAAGTATTTTATTTTCGTATGGATATTGATAACGAGTTTAAAAAATTGACACTTCTGTGGTATTTAAAGAAAAATATCCTCTCAACAAAATAGTAAAATGCATAAAATCATTTAATGTGACATAAAAATTAATAGATATATTTTATTAAAACCATACATTTTATTTCATAAATATTCTGAAATTTTTATTTTAAAATTCGGTAACCAATAATTTTTTGATTAACTAATGAAGAAACGTAAAACGATAGAGAAATTTTGACTTTTGTAACGGATAAACCTAAAATCTGGAATCAAATGAACATAACATATTGTTCGAAAAAATAGAAATCCTTTTAATTAATTTCGGTGCCATTATATTTCCTAGATTACGAACAAAATCTATAGAATTAAATTAGCATAGCAGAGATTTCAGTAATACGTTGCTAATATTTTTGGTACCGCTGAGTACGTAATGTGATTTATATCCGAAATATAAACTTTTGACAATGTAACCATTTTTTTTTATTGAATTTCAATGTAGTTCTTTAATTAAAGTGATTATTTTATAAATGATCTAGTTACAGTGCATAATTCACTGAGTACCCACGGAATATACACACACATTGGTAAGTCTGTTTTGTATGTTGAAGTTCTTTTCTTTGTTGTGCTTACGTAACACAGATGTTTGACACACAACTGTTTTGTTCTTGGATCATAACAAGTCAGTGCACGATTAATAAAGTTTTGTCTCTAGATGATAAGTTACAGGTACGATACTCGTAGATAATGATACTTTTTGGTCTCAAAAAAAACAACAACAAAAACGCGTCGTTATTTGTAATATTAGTAAGGAATTAAAGATACGAGTACTCATGGAAACGTAGATGCTACTAGCAGTAATGAAAAATATTTTCGTAGATATCTATGAAAGTTATTAAGTAGGTAAATTCAAATAGAAATCCTAATATTCACTTGAGCGAAGTCACGGATTTTGCTCATAAATGTAGAAGCTGAATTAACATTGCGTTGCCCAGGAATGAAACATGATCATACGTTTAAGTGTTGTGTTTGTCCGAGTGGATGTGATTAGCAAGAAAGGACAACGGTAAAGCATCCTATGTTTTTTTTAATAAATGTGAGGAATGTAAACAGTCTCAATTCCCAGTGATGATAAATAATGTCATTACTCTCAAACTTAGTGTGACCGCGAGGGAAGGGTCAGCACCAACGTTGCCTAAGATGCTACTCTTCAAGAGCAAAACGGCTCAATGAAGGCAGTAGTAGAGAGTTTGGGTGGACCGCGAGGTCAGTCAGTTCAAAAGAGAGTGTTATTTGAAGAGAATGAGTAAAGAAAGATGCTCCAAACGCACAAGAAAACAACAAGATGGACAATGAAGGAAAATATAGATGTTTGCCAAGCAATGTAAAAGAAATTTGGGAAGTAAAGCAAGAATTTCAGGAACACTCGACAATAAATGTTGTGAGGGGGAGAGATGATAAAAGAAAAAGAAGAGAGAAGAAAATTAATACTTAGGGAAAAGTCGTGGAATGTCGCAAGATGGAGACGTGGCGTACAAACCGTAGATAAATTTATACTTCATGCATTATTATACAGATAAATAAGTCAGTCCGTAGTAGAGGAGAGGAAGACGACTGGGCTGTGAGTTCATTCAGTCCGAACAAGGTGAAATTGAGTGGTGGAGTGGAGTATTCTGGTCTACCTCACACTCTCCCCTCGCAAGAGACATTGTCACACGTTTAAATACTCTCTACCGCACGCTGTCAAAGTTGGGAGATAAATACCCGGGAGATGAAACAAGAACTAAAGATGGTACGTGATGAGAGACAGGAAACGCAGTCCGATAGAGGGTGAGTTAGGAAGAACAAAGAAGAATCAAGATGAAACAAATGGTTTTAAGAATTGCTCAGAAAAGGGACATATAATGTCTTCAGTGTACACGTGACTTTAATTAATAAAACGAAAAAGAAAATTTTTCCCGATAGTGATGCGCGGGCATTCAGAGCTCGACTCACAACATACGGAAAATACCGTCAGCCACCTATACTAGAGACCCCATCCATGAGGGTACAAAGGTGGCTTAATTTCCATGGGTCCTATGCAAACGACAGCGGACGTGTCACTATTCGTCTCAACGAACTTGAAATACTTATCTTTTCAAGATCAAGTATACAAAATTTTTTCAAGCTCAGAATAAAACTGCAGATTTGTATAGAAAACACCGATTCTCTTCAGTGCGCGGTCTTCATATAATTTGTATTTATTTTATATCTGATAAATGTGTTTAACAATAAATCAGTCCTGAACGAGTATATTTGTAATTCTAAATGTTTCTGCTTTCTATAAAAATCGACATCTCTAACCCTTTAAGTTTCCACGATCTCATAAATCTACTAAAAAACAACAAAATTTTAATTTTAAAAATTGATATGCAAGGTATTTCAACGTTTAAGCCTTAGACCCATATATTCCGAATAATTTGGCAATGTTCACAATCTGTTAAGCATTGCAATCCCTGTCAATTCGAGGGCAAGCAGAGAGCATCATGTCCACGAACACTACCATTCGATGAGTACCAGCCCATTTCATTACTACGTCCTGAATCCTGGAGTGAGTCGTAAACTGTCCTAAAATTAATGCTGACAATCTCTATTCCGGATGACGTCGTTGGCATATGGCACTAACTTCATCATTGTTCCGCTGTCTCTGCGTCACTCACAAGTGAGAACATGGGACACATTCACTAAAATGGATATCCTTACTTAATGCCTCGTTAATTTCTCAACCTGAGAAAACGTCAAAGTGCAATCACATGAAATTAAAAATAAACAAATAAAATCAATATTTCATTAATTAGCCCATAGTTGTAATTTGAAGAACGTAGCAGAGGTATTGTAGTACTAGCTAGTGGCTATATTTCCCTTTTAATGTCAAAAATCATAAAAATTACAGAAAATCATCGAAAGTCGGAACATACGATTCGTTTTGTACACACACCTATGTATAATGAACATGAAAGGACAATATTGCGTGAGAAAATATCGAAAATAACTTATCTGTCTTAGAACACATCGACGTTCCCAGTGTTCTAGGAAGAAAAAACACATTAATATTTCGACCAGTATTGTGATACATTATGTAGCGTGACTGTTGTTCAATAATCTAGTTGTAAAACACCATAACACTAATCAAAATATTTTAAATAGATAAAATATTATGATGTATCTATTAAATTGTAAAATGAATATATTAGATTTTATGGCATGTATGCAGTGTTCTGCATCACTAGATCAAGTGTAATTTGTAAAATGTCAGTATTACGCCGTTGTAAAAGTTAAAAAAGAGTGTTCATTGATAATTATTTTTGAAAAATTGTACAGCTAATATCCTACGAACAGTTGTCAAGTCGTATGCGTGGCAGAGTTACAGTTTAAAGTAGCTATGAACTAAAGATATCTCAAAATGCGTTTTGCTTCTATTGTCGTAATGTTTAACCATGTCCATGTAATATACTCATTCCTTTAATGCATATTGCATACCATACGCTGGTAATTTTTCGAAGAGAAAATTCAAGGTTTTATCAGTTTGTCTCCTTGTGTATGTAGGTAGCAGTTTAGGTAAAACAAAATTTGTTATGTAAGCACTATAGAACCAGGAAATTTCTCTCATTTTGTTAAAGGCACTAATTTGTTATTTATAGATACACGAAATAAGATTTATCTTGTGAGTGTATTGAGTACCTCCTTTCGAGATATTAAAGAAGTCTTCTAGTCTTCGTCATAGGATTTTTGAATCGGATACTTTTTTCTCAAAATAACTAATGTTTCTTTTTTTTTCTGGGAGGCATTGATTGGTGTTTCCTAAACCATTTAAATTTATATCAGAATGAAGAGGGAACACTTTTTCGTCCATGGAATCAGAAGACGTAACTACACATATGGTACAGTGAAATATAATTCTCTCTTTGGAAAATTAACGAAGACAATAAATATATTTCCAACAAATATTCCAATTTTGTGGATTGTAAAGTAAATTTTAATATATCCTTGATTTATTGACACATTACTTAACATTCTACGAGACACAGACACTTCTTCAATAAGAAATAAAAGAGAGGGTTGTACATCTTCGTAATGCCACGTAATGCCTGAGAGTGTGTACTCTTAATAAGCCAAACAAACCTTAGTGGTATAATAGAGTTCCAGATCATATTCGGATAAAAGAGAAATTTAATATCCCGGCAATATCTTTAAATAATCTGTAGTGGAATGCAAATAAAATATTTTGCAGAATGAACACCTTAACAGTTAAGGTGTCTCAATTGACTTTCTTGGTTTTCTCTCGTTTATTACTTGTTCATGCCGTACTGATCTAAATTCTGTCCATACAAAGTAGTAGTAAGAACTGGAGAATAAGTCAGCTGGAGTAACTCATCTTCTGAGAGTGCTTGGAAAACAGAGCCCTGCGGATGTCCCTACATGTGAATTACACATTAAAGCGTTCCTGCAAGAGAGCATGTACCTCGTATATCTGTTCGCTTTGACATTCCACGGATGAATTAACTGTCTCATTCACGACAAACTCAGCGAGTCGTGTACACGACGAATGTCTGAAGAGCATAAAAAATCACTTCGTTCTTATTTGATATTTCACAAAAATCATACGCTAAGATTTTAATATGCACTTAGGCACAAAAAATTGTTTCAATTACTTGACTTTAATGTAAAAAAAGAATACGTTTAGGCAATGTGTTTTTTTTTAATCGCAGTTATTGGAGTTCTGGTTTTCAAAAATAAGATATAAAATCTATTTTTGATTATGCGATAAACAAATGTAAATTAACTTACAAAATAGTTTATTTTGCATGGATGAATAACAAATTCGTTTCTGATAAACGTTTAATTTTTGTTTGTTCGGTCTACAACCAAACAATTATATTACTAATTATAATTGAGTTCAAATATTTAAACGAAGCGTCATTTAGATGATTTTGATGAACTCTGTAATCTAACTTTCTTTAATTTCACTCTTTGCATCGATTTCTTGTGTGTTAATAACATTACATAATTAACCAAATGTCTCAGGGTTATAGGATACGCCAGCAAATTCTAGAACATTGACTAATAAATGTTGCATGTTGTTTTATGTGCTCATGCAGAAAAAAAACCCTGAATGCATTTGCATTGAAAGTGATAAGGTCTCCAATATTTACTACAATTAAATGAAAAAAAAACCATTGTTATAAATGCTGTTCCCGTTCACGATTTCACAGTGATAAAAAGCGGGGAATGAATGTGCAGCAAAAATTCATGCTGCTGAAAATTGCGTACTCCTGAGTAAAACCAAGCTGATGCCAAGGATATTTTACAATCCGAGTAAAGAACTGCTAGCATCATAATGATATCCTCAAGAAATAAAAATGTATTGTACATTGAAATGCGAGCGTTGTTAAGTTGACTAAATTGAAAAATCTATGTAAAAATATATCTATAATTATAGAAAACAACACTATGCATATGGAAAATTTACAGAAACAATGCATTTTCAATTTGTTGTCACAATATTTTTTAATGAAAAATTCAATTTTTTTTTGTAAATTATCTACGGTTATTAATTTTTAATTTGGATTATTGTGAATAAGTAATATTTTTTCAGAATTTGTATTCAATTAATATTCTGTACAGTCGAAATTAATATCTTCGTAACAGTTCAAGTTCTTTTTTCTTATCATCCAAAACGTGAAAAGGAACCCAAAAAGTCATTGTTTTCTTGGCATGGTAGTTGTCTTTTGACGCTCAGTGGGTGATCTAAACTTTGCGGTACAAGAATTAAATTATTTACTTTACTGTTCGAATGATCTGAATAATATTGATGAAGATATATCAGTTATTTCACTTCAAGTAACCTTAAATAACGAAATAAACTAACTTCTCTTCCAACACCCTTTATATGGCGCTGCATTTAAGATCCTTTTCCTGCAGTGTTTTATTATTCTCTTGTGATTTTCAACTACCAAACCATTTTCCTCGGGGCGTAATATTGAAAATGATAACCGTTAGCTCCAATAAAATTTATGAACTCATAATTATTCCTAGTCTTATGAAAGTACATTATTCTTTTTATTAGCGAAGAATTGATTTATGTAAAATGTGTATTACTAAACGAAATTATCGGTATGAAAAATACGTCGTAATATAAATAAAAGTAAAACTACGTAATATGAGATAAAAGAGAAAACATTGAAATATAATTATTTAAAAAATAAAATATCAAACACTTTTCGTTTCTACATTATAAGCTCTCGAAAAACAAACCTAAGCAAACAAAATTAAAATGTATATATTGTTTAGTAATACGTGTTATCTTGAGTATGGGTCATTAAATACATCCTTCTCAGATTGCCGCATAATTAAATCACGCACTGTAGCAGAATGTTGTGTGATAAGTGGTTGTAGTGATGGTCAGTGGTTCAAGAATTTCTTCTGGTATATTATTTAGATTTGCCATTTTTCCTCTTCACTCACGTTTTTTCGAAATATTGCTGTAATATTTAATATTATGAATTGACATTATTTACGTCTACAATCATAATTCAATTTAATATTATGAAGTAAACTTTTTAATTTCACTCGACAACTACGATTTGTTTGCCTTAGAAATGAACAACAGTGTCTAACATTGACAAGTCATTTCATCGTGTTTGCGTAGAAGATTTATCGTAGTCACCAATTAATTGGAAAGCATATCCTGCATTATATGAACGTGTTAGTTCTAGGTTTATAGGTCTGGCTATGTCAACAAATGCTAAGTCAAGTTCATTACATATGTCTGTTAGTTGTCCACATAGGATCTGTTTATTTATGACAAATACGGTCAACTCATCAAGTTTCACATTAATCATAAATGAAAATTTGATTCACGTATATGATCGGTGAATTAAAACCATTCTCAAAATAAAATAAACATTTGTAGCAATTTATGATATAAATGTATTCTAAATATTTTTAGTTCAATGTCTTTCTTCGAACTGAGGATAGACGATTTATTCACACCTGTATTTCATATATAATTTAGCGGTGGTGTAATTCTTAACTCCCACGCCAGAAGATGATTGCAATTACGTATTTGTGGATATAAAGGAGGTATATCGTTTTTTGAAGTAATTAATTAATTGTACAATAATTTGCTGCTAATTCAATTACTTATTGGTTGAAGTATTCTGATATTGATGAGCTTTTTGAAGCAAGATGGGCAATCAAAAACAATTGCCAAATGTTATCTTACAAGTCCTACGTTTATCAAAATTAACTGTCCGATTTAATAGTATTGTCCGCTGAGTGTAAAAGTCATTGGAAACTAAAAGAAACAGACATAAATAACAAAAATATTTTTCCTCGATTTGTAACATTAGTCCAATTTTTTTTCTCAAAATGTAAGAAGTAAAAACAGATTCTTCATTGGTCTCAGGGCAAAAAAATTAATAAATAATGAAAACCTCAAAAATGAATTACTTTTTGACTAAAGTAAGGCAAGACGAGAAACATTTTGGTGTAGTTAGTAGTTGGTGTAGTTAGTCGCTGATTAGATTTAGTCATTGACCTTTTAACTCAGCTGACTCTACTATTGAATCGAGTAGTAAGGACATACATTTTACTGGTCGTTTGTTATTTCTGACACAGAGAATCAGACGTGGATTGAACTGCGTTTCCTCCTCATGAACTGTTTTGCGAGTAGGTAGTTGAGCCCACACTCGCACTACGGCCAGGTTTACACTGGTTGAGTAATGATACCAATACTTCGATAAGTACGGTAATCATCAATACTTACAGTCGGAGTTATCCGAACTGAATGACTTATCAACGTACAGAGAAATATGTTTAAGTAGAAAGCTTAAAGTTTTGGATAGTGTATTTTTACTTTAAAATAGTGTATTGTTTTTGTATGTGAGGGACTCACTGTGGAAGGTATTTTAAAATTGCGGCATAAAGGAGTAGAATTTTAATTTTCGAGTATTCGCTATATCACTTGATCAAGTTGAGATTTCATCTCAGGTTTGTTTCTGAATATTGTCAATTGGATAATCTAAAACAAAATTTCTTGGGTTTTCAATATTTCACTTCTAAATAGATGAATAGGAGTATACAGAATGTCCCAGAACTCCACGTAATAGAAACAGAAAATTATGAAGGTACATATGTCCGGAAATGTCTCCCGAAGGAAATATAATGATCCAATGGCAGAGAGAGAATTCTAGACAAGAAGGTGTGTAAAGCGCTTTATTAGGGGAATTGAGGAAGTAAGTCTTCTGCATGGGCGAAAATAACTCTTCTCTACTGTACTGCACTCACCCATTCACAATTCACACACTTCTTCTCAAATTCCTTCTCTTATTAAACGTTAAATATTAAACTCATCAAAGAATTAACTTAACAGTTTTAAGAGTTGTGCACTGTATTACTCTAAATAAAATCTAGTTCTATTAACTACAAAAGTTAAAGTGTGAGACTTGCCACGGGTGCAAACATCGTTGAAAATTTGGGAAACGTAGAGCTTTTATTTTTTAGCGCTTTCTTAAGACACACAACTTTCTTACAGTCCATCACACTCCACCGGTGTTAACACACTCGTCGTAAACGGTCCATGCTCTTTGAGGACTGGAGTGGAGTGGATAGGACAATGCCTCTTTATTACACTCCTGTCATCCTGGTCTACGTTTAAAACAACTTTATTCAATGGCTGTTTCCAACGGTCTCTTGCGATTACCAAGGTTGTCCAAAGATGTTTTACATTACTGTCTTCTCACAGTCACGTGCTTTCTCCTGTTTTCAGTCACAATTAATTACCATGGCTTGCAAATAATTATGCTCATCGAAACACTCATTTCTTCTAAAGACATGATTCGTTTCTAATTCTTTCTTTTATGTGGCATTCGTATTTCCCGAAAACGTTGATGATCTATTCTGTATCTCTTCCCTTTTTTTATTTCCATGTTACTTCTTATGGAGAGTATATTAATTTTCATATTATTCAGTGCTTTCACGTTAAATAATCACTAACGGCCTTGGGGAGTTAAGCGTTCAAATGGAAAATAAACAATTATAATTTAAAGTGACTCTCTTTAATTAAAAAGAAATTATTTCCGTAATTCTAAGAAAAAAGAAGACAAACTCTCGACTCGTTTTACCTTCGCGGGATCTGAAAAATAAAACCCTCTGAGTATCCCTGTTCTCTGATGTTGCGTCACAAAGATCGAGTAGAACACTATGTCGTGACCGCGTCGGTATTTGCCCATCGTAAAATCCGTCACGAGAAAAGAAACTTGTGCACCCCTTTCATCGCCATAATCAAAATATTTAAGTTTCTGAAACGTAAAACTAAAGAAACAAAAAAAAAGCGTGTGTGGGTGTTAAATCTGAGAGCACGCAAGTGAATTGTGGGTCATGGTCATTAGCTCGCACACTGTGGGTCTCGTACTTGGTGACCTTACCAACATTGAAACGTATCACGTCCGTGGAGTGGGGGGGGGAGGGGGAGGGGGAGAGAGAGACCAAAATTCATTAATAACGCAGTGCCCACTCTATCAGCCTTCAAATGAGTCAACTTATTTATCAAGGACCAGAGTAAGGCTGGTAAAGGAAAGGTGCATTAACTACAGATGTTTTCGGCGAATCTTTCTCTTTCAAACAACTAAATGCTGCGCAACATTAATTACTTAACCTATACTGGTTAATCAATGTGATCTAACGTTTCTTTAGTTATATAGATATAGCGATAGATAAATAAAATAAATAAAACATTAGAAGATAAGTTCAAATTTTTCACGCTACACAAGACCACTATAATTCTATATGGACCCGACTAGCAGACTGCACAAGAGAGAGATATGTTTACCTATACCAAATGATTGTATTACGTGTGCTTTTGTATTCTTGTATTATTTACTGTGATTTTATGAGAGTTGAGGAGTGACGGGTTCGTGGTCTCTGGACATTCTTACATAGGGAAATTTTGTACAGTTAGAAGTTAAAATTGTGTAATTCCATTTTTTTTAAATTTCTACATTTATCAGGCATAAATATAAATTTTAGGAGATTATAATGTGCCACTCAATAGTCAGTAAGACAGTAAACACTAAAATTGTCTACACCTCTCTCAAACGCTACATTCAAGAGAAATATAGAGTTAATGTAGGAATTTTTTTTTCATAATAAGAAAAGAACGAGGTCACAAAATGTCACGAAAGGTGAAAACGCAGTAGATTAAATTTGAGATATAATGTTTACGATGGTCACAAACTCGTCTTGGGAGGAATAAAATTTTGAAAAGTTATGACTACTACAAATAGGTTGTAATTATATAAGATAAAGTGCACGTTATTTACCTCTAATAGCTATTAAAAACTTTGCGTTTAGTCATCAAACAATTTGTAAGTTACGGATTTCCTCATTATATAGATGTTATCTAAACTATTGAAGTAATTTTTTGCAATGTATGAATTAAAGACTCTATTTAAAATACAACTTTGCCGACGTGTTCACCTTATGATTCTACACTACCACTTTTACACTATGAACACTGTATGTAATACTTTCCTTCATGTAATAACCTACACTTGTAATGATGCGCCTATTTATCATTTTGGTGCTGCAATGCTTCTTGGGTACTTCTAAATACACTTATCTTGAACACTATCTAAAATTCTTTTAGAATCATTTCACCAAAGCACGATTTTTTCACACTTTTTAAATCTATTTAATGTGCATTATTACGAAATCACATCTAAAAATCTCTCTCGGGGTAATTAAATACGTGTTTTCGTAGCAGACGATGTTTGCGATGAGTTGACGCAGTTCATACGACAGTCAAACATTGCACAATACCGACCAACGAACAAATGAGAGCATTTTACTTATTGTATTAGTATATGGGGAATGTAGCGTGCTATTTAAGCCTATCTACATGGAGCGTCAGGAGTTTAGGTGTGCCGGTTAGCTGGGTTTACCAACACCTTGGCCCACGTGGAGGAGTTAGTAGAAGTAGTTAGTAAATAGTTAGAGTTATTGATACTAGGAGGGGAAGGAAGATTTGCTTTTCAGTAGTTACAGCTATATGAACTGGGACATTAATGTGAACAGCTTCAAATTTTCTGGTCCCATCGGTTGATGAGCCACAACACTACAACCTGCGCCACCGGTGAGGCTTGAGAGCTCTTGAGGGAAGCTTGAATACACAGAAACGACCACGTCATGGGAATGCTTTCGTCATGATTTTACTCTCTCAATACTAGAAATATTTAATTTTAAAATTTGTACTTACCTAATAACCCATTTTAACTTAAGTTGACCGATAATAAATACAAACATTTTAATCTGTATTTATTTAAAACTAAAACACTTTCTGCTGATTGGTTTTGAACAAATCCTCTTTCCAATAACAGTGATAATTTACTTTTGTTCTCAGCATTCCATTGTCTTCCAAATCCTACAAACGCTTTTGTCGTGAATTGCAATTGTTCATCAATTTGCGCAGGTGCAATTGAAGCAAGTAGGTCAAAAGAGATTTATTTATCGCTATATATAATACGTATTGATATAAAACTAAAGTTGAATATATTTTGTTGAGTTCTTTATTATAATAAAAAAACCATTAAACAACTAAAAAACAACAAACAAATTCACATGAATTATATTTTCATTAATATTTTATAAAAATACCATCGTTTTATTGCAATTTTGAAAAACAAATCCGTTCTTGCTTAATGTTAATAAACGTCTTGATTCTTGATTTGCACAACTATGGTTTAAGAATTGCGACTTAAAAATTTATTCAAATCTTAATAGTACTCCCTCTCGTTTTCCGAATGTATCAAAGAAACTAGAAAATAATTCAAATTTTTGCTGTTGATGAAACTTTAAAACATCAATTTTTTTTTCTACTCAATATTTATGCTGAAAACTTTTTAAATAATTTAAAGAAAATTATTAAAGTGTTTAGTTAAAAACTTAGTGTCAAATCACCATTTAAACATAAATTTAGAGATTACCTATATCATGTTGAATGAAAATCGGATTTGGGATCGAGGATCAAGCTGGGGACTTACTTTATTCATAAACCTCGTAACTGTCGCAATTTAAGAGATTTGTGTAAGCTCTAATAATAGAAATTTATCATAATATGTTTACGATATTCGACGAACTTGGATACCTATAAGGTACAACTGTTTTCTTTGTGTGTGTGCAGTTTTGTTGTATTTGGATGCTCCACAACGGTGTGAAATTTTCATAGACATAAAAAGTAAGTACAGGTTTTTATATTATTATGCAATTTACACTAAATTTTAAATGGGTATATTATGGCTTAAATTATGAAAAGAAATATTTTTGGATTTATAGTCTGAAATATTTTTCCAAAATAATTTGTCCACTCTGACATGGAATGGATAGGGGAAGTACTGAAATTGTGTGCAGCTACACAAAACGTAAAAGCCGGGAAAATATTCACGCATCTTCGAGTTACATATGGGAATAAATTTTTGGGGAAATAAAGGTTATCCAGCAAGGACTATCAATGGTCCAAAACTTAAGCTTTATCAAGAGAAACTTCAGCAAATGAATTCGGTAATATATTATTTGTAATTTCTATTTTTATAGTAATGATTTTTGTGCGGTAACTTATAAAAATATTTCGATTTGATGGATATATATATATATAT